>VDFB02000009.1:28816795-28973859 GCA_007258455.2 Sequoia sempervirens | reverse complement strand
TCCTCCTCATCTCCACTCTCCACCTCCTCCCCTTCGACTGCTCCTTGCTCACTGCCAGCCACATCCTCATGTCTCACTGCCCTTGGCTGTGGTACTACCAAAATCGGTGCTGGCTCATCAGGACTGGTGAACCAAGGAAAAGGATGCGTGTGAAAATATGCAAATTACTCATCCGACATCCCAACATCCACAATGTCTCGCCTATCCACCCATACCTCAGGTGCTAATGCAATAAACTCGGTATATGCGGCTTGATAAGAAATACACGGCCCCCATCCGGCCTCATCTCTACTCTGGGCGTAGTGTGCAACCCCCTGCGGCATCCCCTACATAAACCCAAACTGCCTCTGTACCCATAATCCCAAAAATATCTCCAAAATGAAGGGAGTCCTCCCTATCAGGAATCGTGGAATGCATACGTACGACATCTCTATGTCATCTGTCACCCATGGCTCACAATCAAGATACGGTCGCCATATGACTATGTCCATGTCATCCAACAATCGCCTCCAGTAATCTACCTTGCCCAGCTTGGGCTGGGTAAGGAACATCACATACATATAGATATAGGGCCTACCTGGTGGCCTAACTCTGGGGCACGCCGGTCTCATCACAGCAAAGTGCTCCCATGCCCAAATCTGTAGCACTGTAACCCCACACGACAAACTAGACGATCCTCTGTATACTACTTGGTGCAAATCATGATATAGATGTGCTAGCATGCAGCTACCCCATGCATATCTCCTTGGCTGTAGCAACATCTACTCTAGAATCCTACCCCAACCCACTGATAATCCCTTTTCCCGGCGATCCGGACAAAGGAGACCTCTAATGAATGCACCCAAAACTGCCGGCAAGGCGGGATATTTGCAAAAGTCTGCCCATGGTACCCAGTACCCAGCGATCTGTGCATCTCCATACACTCTTCTCAAAGCATCCGTACCCCCAAGCTCCTTGTGATCATAATACACAAGGGCTCCAACCACGGGGATACCTAAGATCCTGTACACATCCTCAGGAGTCACTGTCACCTCACCGGTCAGCATGTGAAAGGTGTTGTGAACTGAATGCCATTGCTCTGCAAGTGTCGTCAACAATCCTCTGTTGACCCTAATCGGCGGCATCACCAACAAGGATCTCAAACCGCAGGTATCAATCAACGCTATGTCAGTAGGTGTCAACTCAGGGATCCTATCCCATCCTGCTGAATGTCGCTCTCTAATCTCGACGTTTTTGAAAACCTCCTATTTTCATCACAATGGTAATTCATCATAATCATATCAATCATTTAAACAACATCAATCAGACTCATATCTATCAGTGACCTATATCAAGTGATCTATATCAGTGACCCATATCAGTGACTCATATCAATACATCAAATCAACGACCCATATCACACAATCAGTCTTATCAATCAAATCAAATCAAATCTATCTAGCTGAATATCATCTCAAATCTGTTCTACAATCAATCACTATTTATTTTCTATCGCAGAAAGCAAATTTATCAGAAATCATATCAATCATTTACTCTTTGTTTTCTACCCTAGGAAGCAAAGTTATCAATCATCAGATTATTCTATCATTTTCTATCCATATCAGCATGATGACACAACAATTTACCTATCTCTTGACCAAGGAAGCAAGACAAATCATCATTTTCACGTTACTATCATCAAAACATCAATTCTTCCTAGTTTACCATATGCGCCGTTCTTTTTACGGGATGCGCTAAATCTCGTATGCACCATTCTTTTTTCCCTATGCGCGTTTTCCCGTATGCGCCACTTTAATCACCGTATGCGCCGATATTTTTACTAGATGCACGTTTTTGCTCTATGCGCGCCTATTTTCCCTATAAGCGCTCTACCCCTAAAATTTTCTATCCTACCCTATATGCGCGCTAGTTTCTATGGGATGCGCCTAACTGGTTTTATCCTGACTGTCTAACATTTATGCTCTATGTGCGTATGTTTCTACCATAAGCGCGCCTGTTTTTTTCGAAAGCGCGTCAAAACTATTCTATATGCGCGCATACGTCATTTTAAAATTTAAAATCCACAGAAAAGCATGAAAATTTGATTCAAACGGAAAAATTCGAAAGCACAAGAGGATAGATCGACTCACCGGTGGTCCATACGTAGTTGGCCTCTGATATCAGCATGATCTCTCGAATCGGTGGCGATGATAGGGAATCTCCATGTCGCGATGTCACTCTCACAGATACAGTTTCACTAAAGTCAAAAGTGCAAATGACTTGTCTTTTTCAACCTTTTTACCTTTTAAAGGTCAAACAAGGGTAAATTTGACTTTATTTTCAAAATGGACATTTATTTTTCATCATCTGTCGCAAGCTAAACCACTCTCTCTCATCCGTGATTTACCTCCCGAGGGGGCATCATCAGCAGAAATATCAAAAGCATATTAGGGGACAAAAATCTTATTTTCTTTGAAGCAATGTGTTTCACACATCACTTCAAAGAGGGGCAAAATGTATACGTCTAAAAATGGTCATGATTAAGCTTGTTAAATTAATTAAATATGATTTATTTAATTAATTCCCCTAAAGTCATCTACATATAAATAAATTTAATTATTTATTTATATCGTTCATCTTCTAAATTCTTCTACCTTAAATTAAATAAATAATTTAATTATTAACATTTCCACCTTTCGCTTGATTAAATTAAATAAATTTTTATAATTTATTTATATTTAATTATCATAGTATTCTAAAGTTTAAATATTTTGAATATTTAAATAATGGAATATCTTCTTCATCTCATCTTTTATCTTTCGCTTGATTAAATTAAATAAATTTTTATAATTTATTTATATTTAATTATCATTTGGTTCTAAAGTTTGAATATTTTGAATATTTGAATAATGGAATATTCTCCATCCCATAATCGATTTAAAATATTAAATATTTTATTTAATATTTCCTCACCCTATTTTCATTTTTAAACATAATTAAATATGAGTTATTTAATTATGTGAGTTTCCATTTTCATCTCCACTTCTAAATTAAATAAATATATTTTATTTAATTTATAACTCGTGCTAACTCGCCCTTCCAAATTCTTCACTCATCCTTCGAAATGGAAGTTTCCCTTTGAAACTTAATGATGAAAATTGAAAGAAAAGGGAAACCTTCCATCCTTCTCTTCCACTTTTGAAGATCTCCCGCCGTCCGTTCGAACAAGCTTAATCTGAACCGTCGATCGATTCATCCAATCAAATCCATTTGAAAACTCTATAAAAGCCCATGCAAATCCAAGCTTTTGGTTACATTACGCATAATCATTCACATTTACATGCACGCACTCACTTTTGCACACCTACGCATATCTACGTTCATACAGACAATCAGCTTATGCATTCATATCAGTTTCAATATCACAACAATCTTCTCATCTTAGCATAGCTTTGCATTTAGCATAGTTTGCATTTTAAATCTCGTTCTTTAGCTGTCATTTTGTTGAGCTTGGTCTGCTGATCTGAGAGCTATCTGGAAACCAACAAAACGCTGAAGTTAGAGGAAGATAAGATGGTTTGGGAAGCTGTTGTTACGGTTTGCATATTCTGTTTCCTTTTCAGCTTTTTGATTTAATGTCTTATTAATATGTGTTTGATTTTATCTAAATTGATCCAATATTTCAATCACACAAAATCTACGAGAAATTCATCACCTTGTCGTGTGATTCTTAACATGTATAGGTTTGGATCTAGACATATCACAACATCTATCGCTTTAACAAAAGATGGGTCTTGTTGCATCTCTAACATCCGCTCGAGTGAAGTCAAGGATTTGTTAGTTTCATCCACTATATGGACTGCTTCAACGCCCAATGGGGTTGGGTTGTGTTTTTGTTGGAAAAGTAACTTCATACCCTTTTAGGATTAGTTTTATGCATAACAACCCCGCCAGAAAATCGAGTGCACTCAGACCTAAGTTGGACACACTTTGTGTACCCCTTCTCCAATGCCCATAGCTCACCAAACCACTTTTTGCTTTCTTGAATGTTCTTCATGCTTGAATGTTCTCAATACTTGAATGTTCTCCATGCTTGAATGTTTTCCATAATTTTCCAAGTATCATATAAATGCTTATATAAGACTTAAGGGGTGGTTTCCAAACCATCACACCCTTTCACAAAGGTTTCCTTTTAATAATTATTTAAATAAATAATTATTCCTCTCCCTTCTAAAAGAGGTTTTATATATATTATTTATTAATCTCTCTTTTAACCAAAGGATCATAATATCCTTTATTTTTCTATGTCCCTTTTAATTCTAAAGGGTTATTTCATAGATTTCTCTTTTTTTGGGGAAAAACTTACATAACAACTAGCACTTGCGGTAGTAGGATTTCTACATGTTTTCTCAACCGTACTTGTGGTATTGGGGGGAGTTGTGCTACTAGGATTCTTCTTCATTTTCTTTTGAGATCTAGTTGTGACCATAAAACTTGTAGTTGTCCTAGGAGATATGGATTTTGAAAGTGTATGAAGATGGTGTTTTTGGGATTTGAGTTACCTCAAATCGAGCTTGTAAAGACACCTTAAGCTTCGTTAGACCAATGATGAATGTTGTTTTGGATGAATGGATGGGTTGAAACCTTGAAATTTGGACAATTTTTTTTGGGATAAAATTTCTTGTTTAAGATATGTTTAGGGATGATCCTTTCTTGTACTAGACTAATGAGTCCAAGCTAAGGAGGATAATGAGATTCACAAACTTTGGGAGTAGACTAATGGATCCAAAGGATGTTAACTCACAATGTTTGACACTAATTCAACCAAGCACTTCAAAGAAGGCAATTTTTTTAAGTAAAAAAGCTAAAATAGGATATGATGATAGAGATTTGATCCAAAAGTGAGTTGTGTCAATTTCTAAGTTGTTTTTTTTTGAATGGATTGGTTTTCTCTTTATGATGGGGTTGAACTGATCCAATGATGACTTAATATGTTTAGTCTAATTCAAAGTGAAGTAATGACATGAAATGGAAATGGAAATGTGGATTTTTGTTATTGTTTTGAATGATTAGGACAACTATAGGTTTATTCTGCATGAATTTGAGGTTTTACAATGTTTGCTAGTCAAAAGTGTGAATCTAGAAAAAACTAGGGTTTTTTGTTTTCTGTTGATAGTCAAAGGTGCAGAGATGCAATCAAAGGCATCAAATTGTTTCCTATAAAAGCATCAAAATTCTTGCAAAGGCACCGAGATGCAATAGAAGCATCAAACTATTGAATCAAAGGCGTTGAAATGTAGAATTTATGTTTTACTCTAAAACATAGGTGTTGAGATGTGCAAAGGCTCCGTGACACAAATAGATGTGTTATTTTGATAAAAATAGAAGTGTCAATTTACATGCAAAGGCGTCACACTACAATAGTCAAAAGTGGCACTTTTTCTTAGAGGTTGAATTTTTACAAGTTTGACCTAGGGTTTTGATTTTTTGAAGTCTTTTTAGTGTTTGATTGTTCTAGCAAGTGATAGAAAATAACAAAAACAACATATAAGACTGAATCAGTTGGATATTTGGAAGATTTCATGTGTCTTCTTCAACAAGACAACACTAATTGGTATCACGGGTAAATTTACAATAAATACATGCCATATATACACATCCTAATTTAGTGGTAGATCAATATTATCAGCTTACAGTAGGTCCACTAATAAAATACCATCCAATGAATGGGTGACTAGAGTTCCAAGGTCATGTACCACCTTGACACCTCTCGCATTGAAAGGAAAATATCATAACAAGGAATAACTGTCACCTCAACAAAGGTTAGTACACAACGAGTAACTTCATCCATTGATAATTGTATGTTGCACCACTTTAAGTTGGCAGTTTACAAATGGATCTTAGACTTCTATATTTTATAAGTTTGTAGTAGGGTTCTGTCGTGAACAAAGATCTCATATGTTATGCTTGAGTTGAGAGGGGTCTCCTCTCTACTCATTACCTCCCTATCTTGGTGGACCAAGGGTCATGGGGCTTGGCTTGAAGGATGCTAGCTACTCCTTGGGGTACAAATTTCATTCTCCCCCTTTCTATATCCCATCAGAAAATGTGCTTTAGATAAAAACTTGGGGTGATGAGGCCCCCAAGCAAGTCTCCTACTTTGAAATAAAAAAATAGTGTTGCTTTTGGTCCCCAAGATCATTCTTAGGAGTCATGAGGCGAGAAAATATGCAACACTATACCTCAAGGTGTACAAAAAATTTGCAAATGAATGGTGTTTCTGATTTCCAAGATTGTACTAGGCGCAAGGAAAGAGCATACACACACATCCACTTAACAAACACACCATAGAGTTCTTTTTAAGTGCACCAAGGATTAAAATGTGTGATTCAATTTTAAAAACACCAAATTCAAATGTGCAAGTTGTTGGTAAATTTTAATCCCAAATTGAAGTGTGCAAGTTGTTGGTTCATTTTAGGTACACTTTAAGAAAGTGATAGTTGTGGGGTTCATTTTAAGTACACCAAGGGAAAACGAAATTCATAGGTTCATTTTATTTGCACCAATTGTAATTTGGGATTAATTTTATGTGCACCAAATGTAAATGAATCCTAGATTGAGCCAAAACCTACAACACAAATGTTAGTAGATTCTTGCATCCTTTTCCATCAAATGCCACATGCTGCAAATTGTTAGGTAAAAAAAAATAAAAAAATAGAGGATTGTTAAAGGTTAGTGAAAATATAGAATTCAAAATTAAATTGCGAACCTTAAAAAATAAAAGCATTATTTACCTAACAAAGGTGTCAAAATTTGGACAAAGGCACCACACTATCAGTCTAAAGAGGCATCAATCTTTTGCAAAGGCGTTAGACTATTTTTCCAAACAACAAAAAGAAGTTAGAACAAAGGCATGGATTTTTGGAAAAGGTGTTAGACTATTGAATGAGATATGCATCGAGTTTCTTCCAAGGCATCAGGCTTTGACATAGGCGATGCACTGTTTCTTGCAAATAAGCAAAACATAAAAACTCAAACCTTTAATCCATAATTACGAATTGAAGCATAATTGTGATGTGGATTGCTCAATTAAATGCATAATCCATGTTGAAGAAGCTTGATATGAGGGGATGTGATTCACAAAATAGGCTCTAAAAATTCTCAAGAAATTACTCAAGAATTCTAGAGAGTACCTTATATACTTATGAGGACTGCAAATGATTTTTGAATAGGAGAGGCTTTGTTTTATAATTTTGGAAATTCTGATCAATAGTCAAGATTCAATTTGAGGATCAATGGATGAGAGGAAATCAAGGAGGTGGGTGTGGATCAAGGAGGACCAATGGTTGAGGATTCATTAGAGCTCAAAATATTCCTAATTTCATAGCAATAGGTTGGAGATATTTTGAATTTGAAAAGGGAATATTCTTTGTGCAAGTTGGAGAGTTGGAGGAAAATTAGCCAATTAAATAATTATGAAAATGATTTAATTGTGAGGATGGAGGAATTAATATTTTTAATTAAATATTTGGAAATTATTTAATCAAGAGGGATTATTAGTGTGAAAATGATGAATTAATCAAATAACCTTAATTATTCAATTAATAGGGGAATAAAGTGAATTTAACTAAATAATTGGAAATTATTTAATCAAATGATGATGAAAATGATGTTAGTAAGTGAAATCAAGATGTGTGATATAGTCAAGACATTTTTAGGTGTCTACATTGTTTATGCAAAATTATAACATGGTATGAGATCCTTTGATGTCCTATAAGAGTAATTATATTAGATTTTGGTGTATTTATCATTATGATTTTTATTGTAGGTGAATTTTGGAGCCACTGGGACAAATTTGAGCTTACCACAACATCAAGAAGGCTCAAGAAAGTCATTATTGGATTATGTTTCACCGAAATTTAAGATCAAGAAGCTTGTTTATAAATAAGGGTATGATTATTGAATCTATCATATAACTATTTTGGGGGGAAGTTTCATACTAAATGAACCCTACCATTGCATCTAGAAGGCTCAAAAACCCCCATTTTCATATAAAATTTATGAAGGCTCAATGTTGGGATAATTTGAGATAAATTTATTTTTCCTTTATCATTAATAATGATGATCCTTGGGCAGTGAAAAGGGTTTTAAGTTTGTTTTCTGTTGAATTGGGAAATCAAATGGTGGATAATTTTATGGAAAAATTTTATGCTTTGTCATATTTTCTTAATCACCATGGTAGGCATGGTCATCCTCTTCGTATTTTAAACATTCAACATCAAGCTGTGCCAAGTGAAGAGGTACAGGTTGACAATGAAAATTTGAATGAAGGAAAGGATGAAAACAATATGGAGAATGTTCACATGCCAGAACATAATGCAGAGCATGGCATATATTGTGCAATACCAGATGCAGAGGATGGAATGCAAGGCTACGGGGCTGGTACAACTGATATGGAGGAGTGGTTGAAGAAATAATGAGGAATCAATTTTGGTTGTTTACAACTTGCACTTTTTGGTATTTCAATTTTAGCGGCTATATCGTATCTTTTATTTACTGATGCTTAGTAATATGTATGCAGCATGTGCAGTACATATTAGTTTTAGACTGGAGGTTATATGTTGATATGGGTTAGATGAGTGAATTATTTCACTCAATTTTGTTTTGGATTAGTTTAATCAGTATTATAATTTTGATTAAGTTTGTAAATTTTATATGCATATTAATATATATTGTTAGGACTTGGCCTTTTGCTTAAAAAAAAAAATATAGTAAATAGTAATTACACAATTGGGGTGTAACACTTATTATATTATGTTTATTTAGGTAATTTATTTTTATTACTTCGGTAGGATAGGTTAACTAAGTACATGTCATTTCCTTCATTCATTACATTCTACTTTTTACCTTATTCTTTCATATTTAAAAACTTACTTAAAGTAAACCTTTTTGTTGCCTCTTCCTTATCCTCATTGAATTTATATTCTTAAGGCTATATATTGTATCTATTTATTTTCATTGAATATAAAATTTTGATATTAGTCTCATATATTGAATATTCAAATTCTTGTTTTGTGATTAGCTATTAGACATTTTATATTGGGTATAATTCTTATTTATGCAAAATTCTAACAATATATACACCTATATTTTTTAAATGAAGCTAAACTAATATAAGATTTGGGAAAATAAAATGTAAACGAAAAGGAGAAAGTAAGAGTTTGCATCCTTAGAAGTGGTTGTATTATAAATTTGGATAACTAAATGACTTTAGGAAGACTAGAAGAATGCACTTAGTAACCTTTATATCTTTGTGATCCACTAGAACACCTATATTAGGGTTGGGTGCTCTTTCTTAACACATGCATACCTCAAGTGGTCCTGAGAAATATATATTCAAACACTCCTTCCTCAACACATTTGTAGTTGGGATGCTAGTGTCTTTTGTTCCTATGGCCTAAATGTTTTGAGGATTACTCATTTTAGTAGCCTAATATTTTTTATAGTTAGGATCGCTAGGAAGGTATTCAATAAAATATTGTTAATGTCTCAAGTTGGGAGGGAAAAGAAAAAGGGATTTGACTAGGCATTTTTAGCCTCATTAGTAGCCTTAAATTTTTTTGCATGCATAGTACATTGTGTGTAGATTTGTGAGAGATATAATCCCTAAATGAAGAGACTAAACCCTAAGTGGAGTGTGTGAGTCCAATTAAGGAAAGGAGGTTATGGGAATCATTAGGATGATTTAGAGGGAGAAAACCAAGGATTTGAAGATTTGGTTTGCAAGGGGGTTATGGAAGAGGGAAATACAATATATTAGGTATTCAATTTAGTTTTTGGTTTTTGACCTAATTGGGGGATAAAAAGGAGAAATAGAAAGTGTTTTTTTTTTTTAGTTTAATAATGTGGTTGTGTATGAATGATATGTTTACCAAATGATAGAACAAGATAATGAATCCTTTATTAATAGTGTATAATAACAATACAAACTATCAATTGGGTTATTTCTATAAATGTATTAGTTTAACTTAGCTATAATTTAATGTCAAAGGTATTGCACTCAAATGGAAATTCCATAGGGTTCTCAAGATGGAGATCCAAATTTGTATCCCCCAAGTGACATCTTAGCACCAAGTGTGCATGTCCCAATAACATCCATGCAATTATACGTGATTTCTTTATAGTTGAGTGACAACTGAGTTATATCCGTATAGTTGTAAGTGGCATCCCACTACTTGAGTGGTTCCCCATGATTTTATGAAATGAGTCTTTGGTCCATGAAACCAAATCCACATACCAATAATAACAAAAAATTAAATATAATTTGACATGTACTTTGATGAAATAATCAAAAGGCATAAATACATGTTTTTTTTCAAATGAAGCTAAACTAAATAAATAAATGAGATAGTAATATATAAATAGAAATAAGAAATTAAAAATATGTGTCCATAGAAGTAGTTATAGGTTGAATATGATTGAATAGATGACATGAGGAATATTATAAAAATAATCCTAGAATATTTTAAATCTTTGTGATGTACCAAGACATTAATGTTTAAGTTGGATCCTCCTTCCCAACACCTATGCACTTAGACACATAGGAAAATTGAGAGGGGGGTGAATAATTTGTACATTAATACCTTTAAACCGTTGTTAACTTTCAAACCCTTATTAAGAATTAGCATGAATGTAAACAAATGAAACATAAACACATCAATGATCATACACAATAGAACACCATATTTTACGTGGAAAACCCTAATCAAGGAAAAACCACGGCGAGGATTAACTCACATATATATGAATAACAACATCGATTACAAAAGGCTCATTGTCAGAATGACTCACTTCCCAAAGGACTCACTGTACAAAAGAAAGAATGAAAGGCTCATTGTCAAGGGCTCATTGCTTGGATAAAGAGAATAGAAAGAAACTGCTAAAAATATGTTCACTACCTCAAAGCAATAAGAGAATCCACCACAACTCCACCATTTGTAGCCTTTGACTCATTGCCTCCAACAACTTTAGGCACACTGAAATGTAGACACCTTCTTCTCACTGCTTCTAGTAGTCATATACATTCATGCTCGTAGTTAGATCACTACACTTGATCACATACACATCATTTCACACCACAAAACACATTACACAATTTTCCAACAATTTACCTTGTATATATCAACTGCGACCTCAAACAACCTTCTCCAAGTCAGCTTTAATGAAACGTATGCACCTCAAATGTGCAACCACCAAATAGGTTGACACAAAACACTTCCATGGTAGAAATAAATGTAGGTGGACCAAACTAAGGGTTAACTAGGACTCAAATATATACCGAAACACTACACCAAGCTTCCACAATCCATAAAGAACATCCACAAGTAACACTAACATGTCAGGTCAGCCAAACTGGCATTAACGCTACTAAGCAACCAAATTCACACTTCACCGGGTCTAAGAACATCCTGTGAACCACATAGAAACATCACACAACATCTTTGAATATTCCAACACCAATATAATATTCAACAACATTGGTGTAAATACCTACAACTGAAAATACTATCAAATTGTGCAACAATTCAAACTGCCACTAAGACATAACACATGAACCAAGCTTGCAAGACAGTTGAACACCAAACCATCAAAGGGAAGATAGATGCAAGAATCATTAGAACATTCCCAAATCTTCAAGACAAGAGACTTCAACATGGAGAAATGTGAAGCAATTATATTTCTCCTAGACAACCTTCTTCATAGTCCAACACATTGTTAAACACATCTATTGTTGCATGATCCAAAACCTAAAACTCTTTATATAACACCTCTAAACACTTCAAAACACCAAATACAATATGTACAAGCACATCTTCAAGCATGAAGAAATGTGGGGCTTAATATAGAACAAAACCTTATCACCTTGTACACTCTTTATGCAAATTTTCTCAAAAAGAACTTGGAAACCAAGTGACCATGTTGCATCTGCAACACCTACTCAATACCAAAAACACCTTCTCATCATAACCATACTAAAGGATGTTATAGGTTGGAATCAATGACAACACTAATGACAACATAGTACAAAAATATCCCCCTTTGGCATTGATGGCAACACCTACATAAAAACCATCAACAACAAAAGCAACTCTGATCTCCAACTCTCAAGCAACTCTCCTTAATTTAGCTTTCCACTTCTCTCTTCACTACTTTCTCCCTCTTTCTCTTGTGTTTTTCAAACATCACTCTCTTCATGTCTTTCAATCTTCTCTCCCCCTTTGACATCAATGGAAAAGGGCAACACTTGCATACATTACTTCTCTCTTTCTCACTTTTAGGAACAACATATATGCCCCCTGATTGCACCAACCAAAGAAACCACTACCTACTCCCCCTGAGAAGTAGCCTTCATCAATCCAAGATAAATAATATATCTTGAAATACTTCCCTAGACAAATGCACCAATTTATGCGTCTAGTTGAAAGGAGGGGCAATAACCCCTAGCTTGTGGCTGAGATACTCAAATGTATCTTTTTAAAGAGCCTTTATGAAAATGTATGATTTTTGATCCTTTGTAGGCACATACACCAAATTCACTTCATTCTCAGCAACTTTCTCTCTTAGAAAGTGATACCCAATAGAGATATGCTTTGTTCTTGAATGCATTGCTAGATTTTTTGAAATGTTGATAACACTTGTATTATCACACAAGATAGAAATAGGTTCATCATCTGATACTCTATTATCTTTCAATGTCTACTTCATCCATAATACCTATGTGCAACAAGATGTTGTTGCAATATATTTTTCCTCTGTAGTAGATAGTGACATTGAATCCTGCTACTTAACCAAGAAACTAGTCTATTTCCAAGGAAGAAAGCACCTCTACTTGTACTTCTTCTTTCATCTACACAACTTTCCCAATCTACATCTGTATAAGAACTCAAAGAGAAATTAGTATCCTTAGAATACCATAGACCATAGTCCAAAGTGCCCTTCAAGTATCTGAATATCCTTTTGACTGTTGCCACATGTGATTCTCTATGATCTTCTTGAAATCTTGTCACAAGACATGTTGCATGCATGATATTCAGTAGATGTAGTTAGATATAGTAATCCACCAATCATGGATCTATACTTGGTTTGATTTGTCTTAGGAGATTCATCATTTTTTCTCAACTTAAAACCAGTAACAATGGGAGTACATACTAGTTTAGAGTCCTCCATTCCAAACTTCTTTAGCATTTCCTTAACATACTTTGATTGTGTAATGAATATACCTCTTTCTGATTGGTTGATTTGTAGCCCAAGGAAGAAATTCATCTCCCAAAATATTGACATTTCAAACTCATTTTGCATCTCCTCTGTAAACCTTTTACACATTACCTCATTTTCTCCAAAGATTATGTCATCAACATACACAACCACAATTAGGATTTGATCTCTCTCAACTTTAAAGTGAAGGTTGCTATCTGCAGTACCCTTTTTGAAATCCTATTGCAGTAGATACCTGCCCAATCTTGCATACCAAGCTCTATGAGCCTGTTTGAATCCATACAATTCCTTTTTCAACCTGCAGACCATATCAGGATCTTCTGATAACTAAAAAAAATTGGTTGTTCAATGTATACCTCTTCTTCTAACTCACCACTAAAAAATGTAAAATTTACATCCATTTGATATACCTTGAAGTCTTTATGTGCTGCAAAAGCCAAAAACATCCTAATAGATTCCATTCTTGGTATAGGAGTAAAAGTATCTTCAAAATATATTCCTTCCACTTGTGATTAGTCCTTAAACACAAGCCTAACCTTGTTTATGATAAATTTTCCATTCTCATTCAACTTGTTCCTGAAAACCCATTTATTTCTCATCACATTCTTGTTTGTTGTTCTTGGGACTAGTTCCCATGTCTAGTTCTTTTCAATTCTCCCTTAGTTCTTCTTCCATATATTTGATCCATTTTTCATCCTTGCATGCCTTAGTTACTATTTTAGGTTCTATCTCAGAAAGTAAACAAAATTTTACTTGTTCCTCTGCTATAGCAGTTTTTCTTCTTGTCAACACACCTTTTCTTTTATCTCCAATTATTTGATCCTTGAAATGATTCTTTTGTATATACTTAGGAGTCTTAGGATTCTTTTTTGGAGCTTCTTCCTCTTCTACTAGCATCTCCTTTTCTTTCTCTTCTTTTTCATCTCTGCAAGAGGGTTCATCAAATTCATATCCTTATATTAGCACCAAGCTCTAATGTGATTCTTCATCCACTTTGACACTTGCACTTTCAACTATCTTCTTTAGCCTTTTTTTGTAGCACTTGTATGCCTTGTTCTTTGTAGATTATCCAAGGAATATTCCTTCATCTGATCTTACATCAAAAATTCCTAAGTTATCTTCATCTCTCCTGATATAACATTTACTTCCAAACACTCTAAAATATTTCATAGTAGGAGTTTTTCCATACCATAGCTCATAGGGGTCTTTGAACTATTCACTCTTGCTTGTCCTCTATTAAGAATGTACACTACAATATGAATTGCTTCTCTCCAGTAAGCATCTAGTAAATTTTCTTCCTTCAACATGGTTCTTGCAGCCTCCTAAACTATCCTATTCTTTCTCTCCACAACCCCATTCTATTATGGAGTCTTGGGAGCTTATAAATGTATTTTAATCCCATGATCTTCACAAAACTATTAAACTCATTGGAGGTAAACTCACCACCTCTGTTAGACCTTAAACACTTGATTTTCAGATCCATTTCATTCTCAACCATAGATTTAAATTCTTTAAACTTATTTAGAGCTTCTGATTTTTCTTTGAGAAATGTTACCCAAGTCATTCTAGAGTAATCATCTATTAACAATATAAAATACATATTGAACCTTGAGAGCTTCTTGTTCTGGTAGGTCCACATAGGTTTGTATGCACCAACTCCAAAGGTCTTGTAGTAGAATATTCTTTAGATTTAAACCTCTTCTTTTTTCTATTTTCCAACCTGATACTCTTTGCAAATTGTATTGATAGGTTTTGTAATTATTGGCATGTCTCTCACAACATGAGTAGACCTGATATTTACTAGGATATCAAAATTGATAAGACACATTCTTTTATGCCATAGCCAATTTTTATTGATTTGTGACATAAAGCACTTACCACCAATTCCTTTGAGCTGATAAAAATCCCCTTCTGTCCTTATTCCTACAACAACCAAAGTTTCAAAGCTTCCTTTTCTAATTTCACAACCATCATCCTCAAATACTAGATTGTATCCTCCACTACACACTTTTCCTACACTAAGAAGATTATGCTAGAGACCCTTGACATAAAGAACATATATCTTATGCTTTCTATCAAAACTAATTGAACCTTTTGCATAGATATTAGCAGACGTGTCATCACCAAACTTAACAAGAACACCATCATACTTTTCAAGTTTAACATACTCTTATCAACTATCATATGGTTTGAGCATCCATTGTCAATTATCTAGTAGTTTCTCTCCTCCCTTGTATGAAAGGCTATCAACATAGTTCCCTCAATACTTTGACTTGTTTCTAGAGAAATTTCCTTCACACATCTTTCAAGGTCAGTAGAATTGGTTCCAACATTCAAAGCAATGAACAAGCACTCATCACTATCATCATCCAGATAGTTTGATTCCTCATCATCAAATATACCATTATCTTCTTTAACATAATAACTCTTATTGAAATATTTACCTTTATGATCTTTATGTTTGTCATTTGAAACTTTTCCTAGACATTATCTTTCCACAATTGAAATATTTGAAGGGTAGCTTACCTTTATATTTGTGGATGCCCTTTTTAAATCTCCTTAAAAAATTTGCTTCCACCTCATCAAGATCATTTGGATCATGTTCATCATTCTTCTCCTTTTTGCTGACTTTAAAATAAATTTCTTTCTTTGAAGCATCTTTGTCAAACTCTCTTAATTTAAAAGTAGTTAAAGCACTGAACATTTGATCTCTAGAATATTGATCCAAATTCTGAGCTTCCTCAATAGTAGAAACTTGAGCGCTATAAGATTTAGGAAGAGTTCTCAATACCTTTTTTACAACTTCACTTTCCTCTAGATTTCCACCAAGACCATTGATGGCATTGATAATTTCATCCACCTTGAGCATGTAACCTACAATATCTTAATCTTTTGACATCCTTAGGGTTTCAAATTTGGCTTTGAAATTCTACATCTATACTTTCTTGACCTTATCATCTCCTTCATAAATTCTCTTCAACTTTTCCCAGACCTCTTTAGTAGTTTTGTAGCTTATTACCTTCACAAGTTCTAAATCATAGAGTCCACTCAAGATAGCATTCCTCGCTTTTCCATTATTCTCGTGATCCTTGATATCATCTTCACTTTTCAGAGCAGTAGTAGGTATAGTATATCCATCAACTGACTTCCATACACCAAACCCTAATGAGACAAGAAAGGCTTCTATCCTTGTTTTCTAGAAGGAATAATTTGTTCCATCGAACATGGGGCTTTAACACCATTCTTGTGCGTCATATGTATCTACCTCAAATAGTTAATCTTCTTCTAAGGAACCTTGCTCTGATACTAATTGTTAGACATATAGGAAAACTAAGAGAGGGATGAATCAGTTGTACATTAAAAACTTCAAGCCCTCATTAACATTCAAACCCTTATTAAGAATTAGCATGAATGTAAACAAATAAAACATCAACACATCAACAACCATACACAATAGAACACCGAATTTTATGTGGAAAACCATAATTAGGGAAAAACCAAGGTGAGGATTAACTCACATATATATGAATAACAACACCAATTATAAAAGGATCATTTTTGGAAGGTCTCACTGCCCAAAGGTGTAACTATCCAAAAGAAAGAATGAAAGGCTCACTGCTAAGGGCTCATTGCCTGAATAAAGAGAATAGAAAGAGACTGCTACAAGGAGGTTCACTACCTTAGAGCAATAGGAGAATCCACCACAACAACTCTACACCATATGCAACCTTTGGCTCACTTCCTTCAACAACTTAAGGCACACTCAAATGTAGACACCTTCTTCTCACTACTTCTGGTATTCATAGGCATCCATGCTCACACTTAGATCACAACGCTTGATCACATACACATCATTTCACACCACACAACAAATTACACACTTCTCCAACAATTTACCTTTCATATATATCAACCATGACCTCAAATAACCTTCTCCAAGTTGGCTTTAATGAAATGTATGCACCTCAAACTACAACCACCAAATAGGTCAGCATAAAACACTTCCACGGTGGAAATAAGTGAAGGTGGACCACAAAAAGAGTTAACCAAGACCCAAATATACATCAACATGCTATACCAAGCTTCCACAATCTACGAAGCACATCCACAAGCAGCATTAACATGCCAGGTCAACCAAATCTGCATTAACGCTACCAAGCAACCAAATTCACACTTCACCAGGATCAAAAACATCTTGTGGACCACATAGAAAAATCACACATCTTGGAATATTACAACACCAACAAAATATTCAACAACATTGATGCAAACACCTACAACTGAAAATACTATCATCTTGTGCAACCAGTCAAACTGCCACTGAGACATAACACATGAACCAAACTTGTGAAATAGATGAACACAAAACCATCAAAGGTAAGATAGATACAAGAATCATTAGCATATTCCCAAATCTGGAAGACAAGAGACTTCAATGTGGAGAAATGTAGAGCAATTCCATTTCTCCCATATAACCTTCTTCACAGTCTAGCACACTATCAAACACATCTTCTATTGTTGCACAATCCCAAACCTAAAACTCTAGATATAACTCCTTTGAACACTTGTGAACATCACATACAATCCACACAATAACATATTCAAGCATGAAGAAATGTGTAGCATAATATAGAACACACCCCTTTCACCTTGTACACTCTATGCAAATTTTCTTAAAATAACTTGGAAACCAAGTGACCATGTTGCATCTGCAACACCTACTCAAGACCATAAACACATTCTCATCATAACCATACTAAAGGTTTACATAGGTTGACATCAATGACAACATAGTGCAACACTTAGGGTGCTTCTAACTATTATGCATGAAAAATATCCTTCCCAACACTTGTGTGATTGGGGTGTTTGTGTCTTTTGGTATTGGGACCCTAAAAATCTTAGCAATTGGTCATCTTGTTACCCTAAACCTTATTGCGCTGATAGGTTATCTAAATGTATCTTCAATCACTTTATATTAGTTTCTAAAGTTAGGAGAGAAAATAAAATGGGTTTTGGCTATTTGGGAGACTACCTCAATCAATCCCCTAGGTTAGTATTTTCAACCTCACCAATAGCCTCGATAAATTCTAAATTTTGATCCTATATGTGATGAAAGTGAGGTGTATAGATTTTTTAGAGATATAATCCCTAAAAAGAGGGACCAAACCCTAAGTGAAGTTTGTGAGTGCAATATAGGAAATAAGAGGTGATTAGAGTCACTAGAATGATTGGGAGGGTGAAAACCAAGGACTAAATGTTTGATCTATGAGGGATAATAATGGATGAGGGGAATGCAACATATTAGAGATATTAGGAAGTCATAAAAGGAGATGTTTTTTTAGAATAGCAATGTAGCCTATTATGGCTTAGGGAATGACCTCATTATTGTCTATAGAAGTATTTGTGTACATATATACCACTTATTTCTCAATATAAAGAATGATTGAACAATATTTGTGCATTTATTACTTGTTCCTTCTCATTTTACACCTATTATTTGGGACATTTGGTCACTTTTTTCACAACTTTATTTTTATCTGATTGATCCCTTGTGAATATGCAATGCTTATATGGTAGGAATTTATACTCAAATTTATTTCTCCTTTTCCTCTTCCTCCTCAACCTGTACAACATTTCCTTTTTCCTTTTTCTTCTATCCTATTTTTAGTTGAGAGGACCTAGCTTCTCCTTTATTTTTCTCTACATTCATTTTGATTAGTGCCTCTTTTGTGAAATTTGTGGGAGATTCCATCTTTTCCTCTTTGTGTTTCTCCTTCTACATGGATACATAGGTGGTACTTTTATTCTTGTGCCACATTATGGGTAATTTATTCCCAACTCAACTTCTCCTAATGTTTGATGTGTTTTGGAGCCTCTTATTTCAAATCCTAGAGATCTAGTTTTCAATCGATTAGCCCACTATACTTCTTTCTTCTTTTATTCCAAAACTAGTAGTGAGTTAAAAATCCTTGTTACTATTATGAGTTATGGATCCTTCTTTATCCCCCATTTCTTATAATTTTTTTCTTAAATTTCTCCACATGCTCTATTCCTATTTATTCCTCTTGTCCATAAAATTCTTTTGCATCTCAAATCTCTCTTCCTTAGGATCATTCAATAAATATAAAAGTGAATTTACATTAGCTTCTATCAAATCAATTATTACTTCATAGGGAAGCTATGGTACCCAAAATTTCCTTTGCTCTACCACCTCCATGTAGATAAAGTTTGTGTCTAAAATAAATGTTATCTCATTCTGGTAATTACACACTATTTTATATAATATGTAGTCTCTAGCCTACATTTTTGTCGAAAAGTTTTCCCAATCCACCTTCCTATATATGCTTACTTGTTTAAACCTCTATATGTGTGAATTTATTTGTGATTAGATAATTATTTCATTGGACCAATAGTATCCTACAAGACCTAGAAATTTCCTCATAAAATAAAGTGCAAGGAATGATAAGAAACCCATACCCAAATGGGTATTTCATCCACTTTAGTCTCTAAAAATTATCTAAAAGATACAACTTCAATATCTTAGAAAAATCAAATTATATTTCATTCACAACCATCTCATAGGCAATAAGGATGGTGATACCAATAGTTTAGTTCTTCCTATTTATATAATAGATTTTATATTTGATTCCCATTACATAACATCACATGATAGGATTTGATATGTCATTCACTACCAAAATTCACCCTTATGAGGCTGTTGTTAGAATTTGGTGTTGTATGCCATTACATAAAATGTTATATTATAATGTTGTAATTAAATAATTATTTAGTGTGGTGAACCTAGGAGGTGTATTGAGCTACATTAGATAATTATTTGGTGCCACTTGTAAAGTTATATTATAACATTGATTTAATTATTTTATGTGTGGGAGGCATAGGATAATTATTTAATATTTGGGGAAAGTATTTAATAACATGATAACTTAGTACCCAATATTAAATGAGGGGTCAATGGTTTTGTATTCACATGGTTTTGCAGCACATAGTTTTATCTCACCACTTGGTTGTATTTGTGTGAGCTTGAGTCTATATAAGCAAGCATAATGTTTAGTGGTAAAGGTTGACTAGGTGAGTGGGTTGTCATATTATTGAGTCTTTTTGAGGAGTGCATATGCAAATAATGGCATGGGATGCACAAATTCACGCTTGGAAACACATAGAGGATGAATTGGAGATGCTTGAAATTTTAGAGTATTCATTGTAACTCTATAAGTACATGTATTATTTATTTGATGAATAATAGATGGAGTATGGATGCTTTTGGAGGTTGGGTTTTCCCCTCTTTAGGGTTTTACTAGGGTATATCTTGTGTTGTCTTCTGGCTTATCTATTGTATCTATGCATTATGGTTATTTTAAAAGATTGTATGCATTCTTTTCTCTCATGAGGTTATGTAGAAAATAAATTAATAAACTAGTTGTTGATGCATTATTTCCTAACAATTGCACTAGTTAGCTCCATGACTTACTCATCCTTAACCTTTTTTTGTAGGGAGCTTCCCTCTATTGTAGAATATAGTGACTACCTTGATAGATCTCTTGGTGATCTGGTATGACCATTCAAATTAAATTAAATCGAAATGGATTGGCTCATGTGCATGCTCATAGAAATTTAAGAATTCCTTCCATGTATCAAAATTGAGTTCTTAAACCCCCTAATATTGATGTAGATACTCTCACAACCTCACACTTTTATTTACCCTTGAAAGAGGAAATATTGTTTCTTCAAACTTGTCATGGTATATCTCCATTACGGTTGTGTGCATATACTTCCAAATATCCTCCCTACAAAGCACAGCTACAAGTAAATTTAAAAAATAACCATGGGAATCCATATCCATTGATTTCAATGTGTATTTATATTTTTTGCCAAGGGTTATCCTTTGCATATACCAATGTTGGTTTAGACATTTTTCCAATTTAAATATTTTCTCTACTCATCATTTCAGCCCTAGTTTTCTAATTCCACCATGATATGATTCTCCTTATCTTAGCATAACTCTCTTCACATGATGACTTTCTTTATCACTCCACACACTTCAAATCGCTAACACATTGAATTAACTAGAGCATACACTTATCTCCACACTCTTGTCTCACAACTCAAATTATTTTGGTAGTTTTTGTTGCTTGTGTAAATTTGTTGGGTGTTCAACATAAAATTTTGATCTTAATGCTCCAATTAATCCTTTTATCTTTAATTTTACCATTATCTTTTGTTCTTGATTTGATGGGTTGACAAGTGTCATATTTAAAAATGATGGCTTTTAACTAATGTACACTAGTATAAAATATAATACATATTTTATAGGGTAATTCTATCTATTCCAAACTCAATTAGGATTGAATCAACCTTTCAACCTCCCACATAATAAGATTTTAATCTAGTTCCATTTACATAACCATATAATAAGTCATTTTGTAGGGTTTTCAACTTGATAGCTCCAAATATGTTATATTTTTTTTATTTTTAAGGACCTAACCACCACATCTTTGGTTTTCTAGGTCACTTGAGTTTATAATCTTACAAGAAGTTGTCATCACCAATTTTAAAGGCTTAACTTCTAATGTTTATATCATACTAGGCCTTCTAGTTCCTCTTTTATTGAGTTTGGATGTATGGGGACATTAATCACTTCTCATCTAGCTGCTCTAGCTCCACCAATATCTATTTAACCAATTCATATTTTCTAAATTTCAATTTTCTATCTAATGTTAATTTAGAGCCATATTATAAATGTAGAGGGTTGCATCAAGTCCATATACTAGTTGGAAAGGGTAATTTTTTTAATCTCTTATAAGTGATCTTGTAAGGCCATAACAAAACTAGAATTTTGACATCCCAATTTGTTATATTTTTGTTGTAAATCTTAGTCAATTTGGTGCCCATTATTTTTTAAAAATCCTCACTAACTTCATTAACTTGAGGAGGATAAGGGATGCTTCTATTATGTGTTAACATAAACTTTTCTAGAAATTCCATGAATCTCCCATTTACCAAATGGTTGCCTTGATCACTTGTAATAATAATGGACATCGAAACTGTGTCATGATATTTTTATAAATGAATTTTATTGTATTATTAGCTATACAATCTTTAGTTGCCACTGCTTATACCCACTTGGTTAATTATTTAATCCTTGTTATGATAAAGTGAGAATGGGACTCATGTGCAAGTGACTTGATTGGTCTAATAAAGTCTATTGCCTATTTTTTGTGTGAATACTGACCACAAGGGAATTTTATTTTTATTAGCAGGTTTCCCTACCCTCTAGAAAAAATCACATTTTTACACATTCCTATTTGAATCGTTAAAAAGAGTGGGCCACTATAGGCTACCTAATAAATACTTTTTCTTATAGTTTCATCTCTTGAATTATAACCTACAAAGATTCCTTCATGGTCTTCCCTTAAGATAGCATCTCTCTCATGGTCTAATACCACTCTCCTTATTAATTCATCTCTTCCAATAATATGAATCTCTCCTTCAATAAATGCGTATGATATTGACCACCACATCACTCTATTCCTTATTTTATGCTCTCCTTTGGAAATTTACCTATTAATAATAATTACACAATGTATTTTAACTCTAGGGGTACAATATTCACTCTAAATAGGTTTTCACCTAATAATTCATCATCAATAAGGCCATGATTCTCTCCCATATCAACCATCAATATATTATCCCTTGAATGAGTACGATGTTCATCATTACTTGAGTGCTTCATGGTCTATAAAGAAAGTGAAGGGAGAGGATATAAGGTAATATCTAAATTCATGTAATGCATACACCATTGTAAGAGCTTCCCTTTTTGTAGTTGAATAGTTTTTCTTTGCTTACACTAGTTTCATGTTTACAAATGTGATGGGGTTATCTTCATTCCCTCTAGTTTTTCTAGCACTTCTCCTATTGTGGTACATAATGTGTCCACATGGGTCCATGAAATGCCATATTTTAGCTTGGGAATATCAAAATTGGGGCCTCCATAATCTTATTCTTTAAAGTATCAAAGGCCTCTTAACATTGTATTGTCCACTCAAAATATCATTTAGCTTCTTCTTTAAAAACTCTTCAATAGGACCTACTATTGCTGCACATCCTCTTATAAATTTGTAGTGATATCTTATATAGCCTAGAAGTATCTTTATCTCAAATACAATCTTTGGAAATGGGAGATTCAATATAATTTATACTTTTAAAAGTTCAACCATCTTTCCCTCTTTGTAAATGACATGTCCTAATTGTTAGTGTGAAAAGAGGTATTTCCAAACTAGTTAGATTTTAGCCTACTTAGTAGAGTCCTGTTCACACTACACTTAAGCTCACTTAGAGGTTATCTAGAATTTTTTCTCACCTCATGTAGACTCACCAAGTATCCCAACACTTTTCCATAAAGTCTTACACTTGTTTCATACTTGGAGGGGTGGTCAGATTTTGACTCCTACCTTCTCACTTCTTCATCCTTGTCTTTATAAGAAAGAATTGTTTGTATATTTTACAACACATTGCATGCTTATGATATTTTCTCATTTTTCATATTATTATTTGTGGATTTTTTTGAGTTTGCAAGTAGATCTTGGATGCTTCAACACTAATAAGGTGTTAAAAGGTAATATAAAATGTGCATTTTCTCAAATTAGCTACAAAACTTGAACATGATTCTTTATTAACCCACACATGGTCCAATCATCCAAATATGCCTCTAGGAAACAATGGATGAATTCTCTAAAAGTGTTTACTATGATATTGATAAAAATAATTGAAGAATTTAAAAGGATTAATAGTATATATAAATGACACCCCTTTAGTAGAAAAAGGGATATTTGGCTAGTCCTCCTCTTCAATTTTAACCTAGAGAATCCATCCATAAATGAATAAACCTCTCTATTGATTCTAATAAATATGCTTTGAATGGGATAGGAAATGGTTCATGTACATAGGTTGTTTTCTTTGAAGTCCATACAATACTTGTTTCTCTAATCCTATTGTGTTAACACACCATTAGGTTGATCCAATATATATTCTGTACTGGTTTAATTATTCACAATGCTAGAATTTTATCTAATTTTTTTTTCACCTTGATTTTAGCATTGGGGTTTAAATGGTATGGCCTCTTATTTTTTGAAAATTATAAAATAGAATTATACCTCTTAGATTTTCCCAAGTGTAGATCACATTCATCTTTGTAGGAACAGATCTACCTTTTTATAATAAGGTAATTATGGTCAATGAATATTCCCAAGTAGAGAAGATTAATCCAAGTGTAACACATATTCACCTATTCACGTATTTTCCTGTGTGATAATATTTTCCTATCTACAAGTCCCATTCACCCATAAAATTTCAAGAAAAACTATTATGTAATGACCAAGGTGCATTTTCCCTTGTAGTTGTGCATTTTCCCATTCATAGAATGTTTTCACCGAAATAACAATAGATTCACCCGTCTAGAACCTGGAAACATAAAAAATACTAAAAACAAGAAAATTTAATTAGTTTGACCTATGATGTGGGTCCTGTTGTGTGGTCTCACAACACACCCCATTTTACTACTTGGAAAAATGTGGACCTCTCTTTTTTCCTTCTTTCTTCCTTTAGTTTTTTTGTGTGCTTCGACGTTGCTTTGTGGTTTGGTCAAATGAAGGTTTCATTTTCAATTTTCTTGGTCTTTGTGTGATCCTTATTCTTCCCCGAATTTGGTCCTGTGGTCTTTTCATGGAATTTAATATTTTTCCTAGAAATCAGAATCCCAGAGTTGTGTAGTTGTATCAAGTGAGTTGTATCTTCAATTGGTCCTAGCCTGTCTAGTAATTCATCAACCAAAAGTGTCAATCCTGGTGATACCATTTTCTTCTACCGGAGTCTGGTAGTTTTTATTTCATTTCCTTTATTTAGAACTCAAAAATCAGAGATTTTTTCTTGCAATGTCTTAATCATTTTTATTCTTTTGATCTTTCTTGAACTTGATTCCTGATCTTTTGTTTTGCTCTAGTTTTCTCTCAAGTTTGGACGTAAGTTCCCCGGTTCTGGTATTTCTTTTCAAAGGTTGGTACCAAAATTTTTAATCCCGGTGATCACAAATTGATCACATATCTTAATGGCTTATGTCTCACAAAAATTAAAGTGACACCAGAGTGCCACATAAGATTATTGCACTGTCTTTCTCCTCTAGTAGCAAGCCTATGTAGAAATCTAGGTGTTCATAATTTGAACCCTAATTCATAATGATTGCACCTTTATTTGAAAAATTAATGTATTATAACAAGTAATTAATGAAGGTTGCAAACTACTCCCGTACTTGGCACCACCTTAAGCATGCAATTGCTTTCATAACACTTCACTTTGTGTCATGCTGCAAATTTGCAAAGAACGTTGAACGAATGAAATAATACTAGTGCGTAAGGAAAGGTAAATGTCGAGAAACTGAGAACACAACTACCAAGGGTTTTGAAGCTCCATTCTGAAAAGATTTTCATCGTCAACTAGAACCAGGTATGTTTTGGATAACTAATATTTTGTTACTTATTCACGCGCATGGAAATCTCGAAAATGGTATTTCCCTTTGGAAATTGAAGTATGGATTATATTTTTTATTTGATTTTAGTCGAAAGGTAAATTGAAAGTTTTATGAAATTGTAAAAAATTTGGTTAAATTTAACCCTAACTCACACACAAGACACACATTTGAAAATGCAGAACACACCAACAAAAATGGATACTTTTGACGCAAGAGCAGAAGAGGAATTTAAATATTGCAATTCACAGGCCATACCAATTGGCATGGTAGTTACAGATACTCATTTGGGGTGGTCTTCTAATATTGAAATTCACACTCAAGTACGATAGGAAAATACTTGTCAGTGTACCAAAAATGTTATAGCAAGTGGGTTATTTTTAGCAGGAGGGTTTCTGCCAGCAATGGAGGCCCCTGAATTGGTCATGGAATGTATAAATCATTACAACCGAGATAAAATAATTATTGAGGAGGGAAGAACCTATGCAAATCTCTCCCAGAAAGGAATTATATACACATTTGGGCTTCTTATTTTCACCCAGATGTATAATATTGATATGAGGGTGAAAGAAAAAACTTATCAGAGTGTCGAACGACGCAATAGAGAAATTATGAATACCCAACGGTGCCAAGATCTAATTACAGAACAAAAAAAAGGAATTTGAAGTTATATGTTCAACCAAGATGTCATAACCATGCTGAGCAGGATAGCTGGGTTGCGAGATTCCAGTAAGTTTGAACTCTGGATGTTTGTGATACTATCCAAAGTGATGAGTAATCCCGTGCAAATGCATTGGGGAAATTTTATTAGTGATAGATTGCACGAACAGATAACTACATTCCCCAAAACTAAATGTTTGTATATGTCTTCATATGTGATCTATTCCTGCACCATGAGAGCAAGTAAACAAGGGTTGAAGAAAATTGGTACTCTGGGCAGAGAAGTAGGAAATAGTTTAATATATGCTCATTTACCCCAAATCACTATCCATGGATACAAAGAGCATTACCTAAGGGTTAATGATGTGTTCTCTATGAAGCTGGTCAGAATGATAGAAGGTGACAAATCCAAAAGGCTGTCATTAGAGGCACAAAATATTATCAGACCGATGGGAGGCTGGTATATTTAGTTCCCCACTTTTTCCTACATTAGGGTCGAAGGGTTTGATGTTCATCCTTTCATGCTGCCCAAGTATCCTACAAACAAAATTATGTTATTAGAATTGGGGAGACAATTGAAACTATCTCAGGCTCTTTGTAACAAGGCTTGTAAGAAGGCCTCCTTCAAATTTCCTATTGTGATAGGGAATTATAAATGCAGTACAATCAAGGTAGCTGACTTGTATGAAGAAGAACTGAAAAAATATAATTTTGAATATTTTCCACTTCAAAGAATGTATTATGATATTGAAGGGAATATTTCCAAGAACATAGCTGGTTACCATGCTCATGTCCAACACCTATAAGATTATTGGCTTAATTGTGAAGATGAGAAAAAAGTAAGGAAGAGAAAATATGAAAGAATGTCCTTAAGATATGCTCGGATCCTTATGCTTCATGATATTCCAGATCAGTTGGAAGAGGATGATGGAGAAGTGTTGAATAGAGTTTATAATGAAGATAGAGTGTATGATGAACCTGATGAGTTCTCTGCACCAGTTCTATTACACACTCAACACTGGATAAATGATTTTTGTAAAGCTTTAAGAGAGAAAGGAATTGAACCCACGTTCTCGCAAGATAAAAGAAGAAAAAAAGCAAATGAAACTACATTTGAGAGTGGGGAACTTGCTAAGAAGAAAAGGAAAACTAGTAAAGCGGCTCCTGGTATAAGAATTGAAGAGAAAAACCTTGAGGCTTCAAGTCAAGGAGTTTCATTAAAGCCAGTTGATAAGTAGAAAGATGCAAAATCAAGTAAATATAAATCAAAAGTACAACCTAAAGGTGCATCTTCCTCTACGGAAAAGCCAAGGACTAAACCTACCATTGATGAAGAGGTAGAAGTAACAAAAAATGTCGGTGCACAGACAAGGTCTGCCTCTCAGAGAGCTGCAACATTATTTACTTCTCCTCCCTCTGTTAACATGGCTAATGTGAAACAAGCATTAGGAGGAACTCCTATTGTTTTGGATGAAATTTCCAAGGCAGATGAAGAAAAAATTAAAGAACAAATGGATAGATGAGGTGCCATGTGGGGAAAAGGTAAAAGAAAAAAGTTTAAAGATAAACCCATGGTACAACTAGTGGTAGAAGAAATTCTAGACACAGGGTCCACTCCTACGAATACTGAAGAAGAAGAATTTATACAAGGAACACTCACTTCAAAAGTGGGGAATCTTGATATTCTTGAGACGGAAGTAGGGGAGACTATAGGGCAGGATCCTATTGAGGAAATGGTTATTGAAGATACTTTTGATTCCCAACCTTCACTTGGGAATAATCCAAATGATAATGAATAGCTACAGGCCTTTGAAGAATCAGAGAAGGACCAGGTTGAAGTTGAAATTGAGAAACAAGAAGCTACACACATTTTAGGTGATGAAGTTGGAAATGAAGAAAATCCTGGTGTAGTAGAATATTCTAGGAAGGTGATGTTGAGCATCTGGATAAACAGGAAAATATAAGTCTTCAGACCAAGGAGATAGTGCCAAATCCCAGTAATCTTGAATCTATGCTAGAAATTGTCAAAGAAATTCCTATTTCGGAGGACGTAACAAATAAAATTCAAGAGGTTCCTGAATCAAGTGGAAACTAGGAAAAAATTAATGTTGCAAAGGTAGAGCGTGATGAGGGTGCCTCGATTATTTGATCAGGGAATTTCCTTCTCCAATGGAAGTAGAAATATCGCCTCTGGATCTTAACAATTTTATATAGGAAGTAGATACTCTTAAACCTAGGCGAAGAGCTAAAGCAAAGCATGTCATACAAAAAAAATTAGATGGACACAGAACCATCCATATAGCTACCCCAATAGCTAACAAAAATAGACATGAGATAATGCCTAAGGAGTACAAGATAACAAGTATTAATCTTGGACACTCATATTGGAGGCAAGAGTTGGAAGAAATAAAGATGAATCTGGATGCTACTATTGGTAGAGTACATAATTATAAAATGAAGAAAAGAGAATTGAAGGAACGGGTTGCTACCTTGGAAAATTTTATAAAATCTCTAACCCTATCTGGTCAAGCATAGACTGAATTTCCCCAACATCCAGTACTAATTTTACAAGAACAGGTGGATGCAATTGCAGCAATTCATGATAAAATGAATGTATTTGAAGAATGGATCGAGTATTGGGTGAGGTAGGGAGAAGAATTTATTACAAATGCAATAGGAAAGTATAAGGAAGCATACTGTTGGTTTGAGAAATCCAGAAGATTTGAAAGTGAATGCAAGGTTCGCTAGGAACAAGTTGATGTTGAAAGGAAAAATGTTGAAATTTTCATACAAATGGATATCCAAGAATTAATACAAGGAAATGTAATTTCAGAACAAGAAGTTTCATTGCTAGGAAAATGGAAGAAACAATTAAAATGGGAAGGTGACATGTTAATACAATGTATAGAAGGATTTAAAAAGCTCACCGTGGAATGTAGAAAATTACTTGATAAAGATCAAGACTTTATTGAAATGTTGGCACGTCAAGGTTGTGATCCCCAAATGCTAGGATGGGAGGGTAAAGAAGCTAAAGCCTTCAAGGAATGGATTGAAAAGATAAATAGAGACCTTGTTCAGTTGTTAACTCAGGAGGTCATTGATGAGATTATACAATGTAGGAACACCATAGCTAGATATGAGACAGACAAAGTGCAAAGGAATGCTAGTATACTCCAGGTATCAGAAGAATACACAAGGCTTAAGCTCACTTGGAAGGCAATACAAGGGATTTCAAAAGAACATATGCACCAAGCATTGAATGCTTTTCAAGAATATCAATTGAAGAAAGGTGAAGAAAAGATCATGGAGCCCAAGCCCTAAATGATGAAAGGAAATACCATATATTAGATACCGGAGGTGTCCCAGAAATATTTTTGTTGCATTTGAGTTTTGCAGGTTGTTCCCGATCTCGGTAGATGTTTCTTGTTTAGTATTCTAAAGGGTGTCGGTAGCCTTGATTCATGCAAAATATTGTGTACTAGAGTTGGAAAGATAAAAGAGTCACTACTGAGGAAGTCAAAGCTTTGACTTCATCTAGAATATTCTGATGATAGTTGGCTTATGCCACGTGCCACATTTTGATTTTCTATTTATGATTCTCTAGATAAACCCTAAGTTTGAACTCTTGGGGCCTTGTTCTTATAAAAGGCCATTTACTACTTTATTTTTGTTTTAAGTTCAAAATTTGTGGATTCCAAAAGAGCCAAAACTTCTCTAAGTTTTGTTCTTTTTTCCTATTTTATGAATCATTATGGTCTAAAAACTTGTATGCACATAGATATTAATCAATATTGAATCCAATTTCATAGCTACCTATCTCATGAATCTTTGTAGCCGGTTTTGTTAGTTTATCCAAACAAGACCGTGTGTTGCGTCATTTAAGGGTGCATGCAGAACCTACTCAATTTCCAAATTAAAACCCCTCTTTAAAAGCTTGCACTATTTTATATGTAGTTGTGAAACAATTTGGTGAAGTATAAAGCGGTTTTCTTTGATTTGGTTAATTCTTTGGGACATGCATGGAGAATAACCAGGAGAAATTTTAATTTTCAATATTTTTATGCTTTATTCTAGAATAAATGTTTAAATTCTAGAAAATGTTTCAAAAAATAGATGAATGAATGGAAATTTATTGAAAATATTTCATTTCGTATGAAATTGTTGAATGCTTAAAGCTAAATCTACTTAAGTGATTGCAAAAATTGTTGATATTCATGAGGTATTATTTCAAATCTTTTGATTTCATGATGTTATTTTATGATTAAATTGGAAATCTTGTGTAAAACACTTATGATTCTTAATGAAACTAGAAACAAACATATTCCCTTTGAGATTAACAACAATATCACATCATACCTTGAAGTGAACCTAGTACTGTCAAGACCTGACTACCGAAGACTTGGGATTGAACTAAGCCAACCTTTGTCCTATCATACAGATCCCCTAGGGTTGCCTTTGGTTAAGTCTTTCAAGAAGGATAGGCTCTTCGTGGTTTGTTTGTGAAGAATTTATTCACCCTGTTGTTGCGAGTAACATCGTCATCAATAGGAACTAGCACTAGAAGGAGAGCCTTACTATTGTTCTTTTGTTTCATTAAGTTTTAAACTGGATTTCCGTAAAGTCACTAGATCGATCTGGTGATCCTCGTGTGACTTTAGTCGAGCTTAGTGGTCAAATGTCATCTAGACCTCAAAAGTATAGAAGTGTAAGTGTGAGTTCGCAAAATCCAACTATTGTACCACCACCGCCCCCCGTAGTGATGGCCTTCTTTAACGTAGATTCACCAATTCAATTTGTTGTGTACAATGATTTACCGAAAAATCCTAATAAGTTGTGTCCCAAGTATTATCTTCACAAAGATGCATAAGAACATATTAGTATCTTTAAGGATACGTGTTTTAGAGCCAAGATTCAACATGAGGATGTTGTATGTAGGTTGTTTCCTTACACCTTAAGCGATGAAGTTTACCAGTGGTATATTAACCTACCTTGCAATTCTATCAAATCATGGAAAGATATGGAAAGTCAATTTTTGACCAAATTTAGAACACCGACTGACCTTGCTTTGTTATATCACTAATTTGGTCAAATCAAGAGGTTCGAAGGAGAACCTATAACTTCTTTTAATGAAAGGTTTCAAAAGGATTATTCTAGGTTGCAAGCACCCTATGTAGTAGATAATTTGTTCACTATTGCAATTTATTATACAACAATAGATCCTTTAACTACTATGTTTTTAAGGCGAAGGGAAAATTATCCTACTACTTTATTTGAAGCCTATGCCGAAGCTGTAAGTGTAAATTTAGAAATGAAACTCCTTGGAAATGGATCATCTGTAAATGGTGGAAATGGATTGAATAATTATCCTACTCTGAGTGTAAATGGAGTCCCTTTTAATCATCCCATGGCTCCTAATGTTTATCCTTCAGTGGTCCAAAATGGGACATTTCCTCATAATACTTTCTTTCAACTAGGAAAAATTCAAGCTTTAGTCCCTCACCATGGTCTAGCTATCACAGAGCTGCATCCTAACGAAAAAAAAAAATTCTCGCAAACTCAGGAAAATAAAAATTTCAAAATTCCAGAGGAAAAGGAAGACATGAAAGAAATTACAGCTCAACTCAAAAGGTTAACCACAGAGGTTACACAATTAAGAAATCAAAACTTTTATGCTCAAAGCAACAACCAAAATTCTCAAAATCGAGCGTATAATGCTCCCATACCACATAGACCTTGGAATACATGACTGAATAATGAAGGAGTGTCAACACCTTTGGATAACACTAATCCTACTGACGAAAGATCCACGTCGAAAGTGAATTTAGCTAATCTTGTGATGAATAATTGGTGTAGAATTCATAATACAAATGCTCATGCTGAAGTAGATTGTTCACAGTTCAAAATTGCTTTAGACATTTTTCTAGCTACAACACATTATAATGAACAGTGTGACTCTCATCCTCCTAAGGGAAATGAGTTGGTTCCAGTGGGATATGATTCTACTTTAGTTCTTGAAAGCTATGAATGTGTCAAACCACCTATTGTTGTCACAAGTTACACTCGTGCATATGAGGGAGACAATTCAACTATGACTTTAGAAACGTATGCATTTCCCTATCAAGATGAAAATGAACCTTAGGAAGAAATTGATGAAATTCATGCTTTTCAACAGTATCAGAAAGGACATAATTATAACCTAAGAAGTAACAACGACGGTGGAAACAAATTCAATGGGCCATTAACAACGTCGATCCCACCTAATAACTTTAATACTCCACCCGATGATAAATCAAACAATAACCCAGGGTTACCTAAGGTAACCTCTCATTATAATTGATCAAATGCTTCAAGAAGCGAAAAGGTAGATTCCGTTGACAAAAAAAAATTGACTAAATATTTAGCAGAAGAAATAAAAAAGGTAAAGATCAACCTTTCTTTATCAAAATTGCTCAAAACACTTGTGATCAGGAAAGCTTTCTTAAACACTCTAGAAGATCTTCTAAAAGAAGGCATATTTAAGGATTTTCAGGTGAAAGATAATCAGGCTAAAGTGAAAAATAAGAACATTCCTATGGTAAATATGCAAGTAGCCTTTTACAAAGGGAAATTAGAATCTCCGCCATTCCTACTCATGCTGAGAATATTTGGTAAGAACCTTCATAATTTTTTAGTAGACTCTAGAGTGTCTACTAACGCAATTCCTTTGTCCATATGTAAGACACTAGGGTTAACTACAAAAATTTCTTTAAAGAAAGTTACTCAACTTGATAAAACAGAAGTAAATGTAATCGAAGAGTTAACTAATATTCACATGCAATTAGCATCGGATCCCAGAATTCAGTATTACATAGACATTCAAGTTGTTGAGATACCTGATACCTAGGTATGTTATTGAGTAGGGATTAGTCTAAAACTTTGAATGGATATATGGCTACTGATTTCTCACACATGTGGTTACCATGGAAGGGAGTTCCTAATCAAATTAGAATTGAAAGAGAACCATGCATGAAATACATGATCACTAATTATGATCAGAAAAATGAAGTTCTATATACTGATGTAGAACCAGGAGTTTACAAAATACAAAGTTCGGGAGTTAAAATAGAAGAAGTATTTACATGTAATACCAAAAAACCTAATTATCTAACTCCTGGAATAGATGTTTTAATTGAATCAGATTGTGATTCTTTTGAAGAAGAAAATAGTCCTTATGATAAATTTTGAAAGAATATTGTTACAGAAGCTCGAAAGAGTGATAAAATTTAAATTTCACTAAAATTTTTGTTGTTGTAGGATTGGTGTAGGTTACATAATGTTATACATTCAGAAGAAAGTTGCATGATGTGCCTAGAAATAATTCGTAAAATTGAGAATCAGTACTGTCTAGAACATGACAAGATTAAAAGATCTGAACCAGAAGTGCATAAAGAAAAATTCCATGTTACACAGACTAGGAAGACTAATTTGATGATGTCGAAGAATGGTAAATTACAAGCTACAAATGATCAAGCCTAGATTCTTAAATTCGATGGATCCAAATTGAAACAAGGAATTGGAATCAAAGTTGAACTCATCAACCCGCAAGGTAAATCTTTTCTTGTTGCATATCGGTTACAATTTCAATGTACTAACAATGTGGCAAAATATGAAGCCATTAAACATGGCCTGGTCCTTGCAATCAAGAAGAAAGTCAAAATTCTTAAGGTGTTCGGTGATTTTGAATTAGTAGTTAGACAAGTTCGAAAACAATATATCCGTCACTACAAGCGATTTTCCAATTATTGACACAGAGTATGGGATTTGATAGAATATTTTGACGCATTCAACATTACTCATATCCCAAAAAGATTTAACCAAAGAGTTGGTGCTTTGGCTACTGCTACTAGTGCTCTAGAACCTCTGGATGCCTTTGATTTGAAGAGATTCACAGTTGAGCTGGTGTAGCTACCTTCGGTTCTTGATAATGTTACTAATTTGCAAGTGTTCGAAGATGACCAGCATATATTAGAATTCATCACTAATTTCGATGTTTCTGAAGCACACATAATTGAAGAGATGGATCACCCTAATGGAAAAATTCAAGATGAAGAATTAGCTCAAGTCAAAGGTTATAATATTCTGAAAGGAATAATTGCGCTAGAACAACTATTTGACATTGATCAGATAGTTAGACAAAAAGATTTGCCTTGAATTGACGGAGGACAATCTGAATTATACAATTTGCATACTACGGAGGATCCTAAGAATGTGCTAATAGGAAAGGTTTGCACTGAGGAAGAGAAGAGAAATATTGCTCAGGCACTTAAAGATTACTGGAAGGTTATAGCATGGACGTATGAAGATCTAAAGACTTATGACACTTCCATCATTACGCATACGATACCATTAAAGCCTGATGCAAAGCCTTTTTTGTAGAAACAACGTCTAGTAAACTCACTCTTAGAACCATTAATTCAAAAGGAAGTCCAAAAAATTTTATCAGCTAAAATAATTTTTCCTATCAGACATTCTACTTTGGTGGAAAATTTGGTGCCCGTGAGAAAGAAGAATGGAGATATACGGTTATGTGTAGATTTTTGAAACCTTAAAAAGGCATCTGAGAAAGATAATTATCCACTACCCTCACTAGAAGAAGTGCTACAAATAGTCAATGGTTCACAGATGATGTCCTTCTTGGATGGATTCTCTGGATATAATCAAGTAATTGTAGTAAGGGAAGATCGGATGAAAACAACATTCACCATGAAGTGGGGAACTTTCTCTTATAGAAGGATGCCATTTGGATTGATAAATGTTGGGGCCACATTCCAGAGAGCCATGGATTTTTCTTTTCATGAGTTGATAGGAAAATGCATCATTATCTACATGGACAACCTGACAGTATTTTCAAAAAATAGAAGAGATCTTGTTCGAGATCTCAAAGCAATATTGCAGAAGTTTAAAACTTATGAAGTTTCATTAAATCCTAAAAAGTTTATTTTCGGAGTAACTGAAGGTAAGCTACTGGGACATATTATTTATGAAAAAGGTATTTTGGTAGACCCAGACAGAGTGAGTGCACTACTCAAGCTACAACCCCCGACAAGTAAGAAAGAATTGAAATCATATTTTGATAAGATCATTTTTTCTGAAAGTTTATTATCAGATTCGCCGAAATAGTGAAACCACTCAATGATATGTTAAATAAAGATGCCAAGATAGAGTGGAAAAATGAAGCTAAAGTCACCTTTGAAAACATAAAGACTGCAATTACAGAAGCACCGGTATTGGTAAGTCTGGATTATCTTAAACCCTTTTTATATTTACTCTTTTTCTTATGGTCATACTTGTGCAACAATACTAACACAGAAGGGTGAGAATAAAGAAGAGAAGTCGATTTCTTCCATGAGTGCTCCATTTAAAGAAGTGGAGTTGAGATACACAAATTTTGAAAAACAATCATTTTCTTTGGTCAAAGTGATATAGAAATTTAGGCATTACATCCTCAGGAGTATAGTCAAAGCTATTGTTCCAGATTCTACAGTCAAGATGTTGTTAACACAAAGTGAGCTTAGAGAAAAAAGAGCTAAATGGGTTACAATCCTACAATAATTTGATCTAGAGATTATACCCATGGAATTGGTTTGGGGAAAGAAGCGAACGAAGTGTTATAGGAACTACATGATAAATTTGGAATTGCTCATGGAGCACCTTTAGCTACTGCACACCTCATCTTGAGAGTCGGTGATTACTGGCCAATGATTTTCAAGGATACATACAAACATGTGAAACACTACTAACCATTTCAAACCGCATCAGATAAAGGAAGATTCAATGCTCAACCATTACAACTGGTGATGGAGATGCATCCCTTTTCAAAATGGGGACTAGATTTTATCAGAACTATCAATCCCCCATCATTCGTGGGCCATAGATTTATATTAACTGCTACAAACTATTGTACCAGATGGACAAAGGCGTGTCCTAGTAAACAATGTACTACATAAGTAGTAATCAAATTTTTGGAAGAGAATCTCATCACTAGGTTTGGAGTACCATACACACTAGTATGTGATAATGGCCCTACCTTTTCTTCATTAAAATTTTCCAATTGGGCATTCGAATAGGTATAACATTAAAATTCTCATCTAACTATTATCCGTAGGGAAATGAATTAGCTGAATCATCAAATAATAATCTGTTGGATATAATTAAAAAATTGATTGAAAAGAATCCTAGAGAATGGCATTCTTTGCTGAAATTCGCCCTTTGGGTAGACCGTACTAGGATAAAATTTGTGTTAGGGAATTCTCCTTATCACCTAGTTTATGGGGTAGATCCTATATTACCAATAAATTTGAAAATCCCTACTTGGCAGTTTTCCCAGGAATACATTGGATTAGATGATCAAACTGAAGCTTGGTTATTACAATTAATGCATCTAGATGAAAAACGTACCTGAGCTATAGATCATTTTGCTAGACACCAATTTGTGGTAAAAAATGGTTTGATAAAAGGGATAGATTAAATACTTTTAGAATATCTGACTTGGTCTTGTATTGGAATAAAGCCCATGAACGAAAAAAGTAAACATGGTAAGTTTGACAAGTTGTGGACAGGTCCATATCAAGTTTCTAAAATCTTGGGTGACAACACATATAGACTGAAGTCTTTGACTAGTGAAGATATCCCATTGCCCGTCAATGGGAAGTTTCTAAAGCATTATTTCTAGTCATAGGTAAATAGTTTTGTTAGGTTAGTTCTTGTTGTTGTGTTGTAAATAGTCATTTGTTTCTTTTGTTTTACTTTTTTTTTGGGTGTCGCGTCATTGCACTTTACAATGATTGGCATCCTTTGAAGGTGAACAAGTTAATAGAACATCAAATCTGGAAATTTAATCCGTGTCCTAACCAGAAATAGTCCTTTATTTATAAATTGTTTGAGAATTGTTATATTCTTTACTCTAGTTATCATGAATCATTCAGTTGATGTTGAGCTACAAACACACACATTTAAATCATTCTACTGAAATTTGGGATATTAGTTATTTGCATTGAGTGAAAAATCAAAAGACTACCTTTGCTACCACTGTAATTCCCAACCTAATAGCAGGCTTCATTACTTGCAAGTTGAAAAATGAGCTATCATTGAAATATCAAAAGAAAAAATGAGTTATCATTGCAATATAAAAAAAAAATCAACTCTTTAGGCTATCCAAATATATCTACCAGGGCTATAGAGGCCTGGCTAGCAGTAGAGCTATGTTTGGGGGAATTACAAAGATAACCTTGTCGAGGCTATGGATGCTTGACTAGCAGCAAGGCTCTATCCCTGGTTGGCTTTGAAGGAATTGTCATATTATGTAGGTCAATGCAAATAATTGTTATTTTCTAATTTTATTGTGGAAAAAATAAACAATTTCACACACATGAGTGTTGGATGCAAGGAACACTGAGAGGGGGGGTGAATCAGTGTTCAATAATTTTGATTTATAAAATAGATCTAAAAACCATCAACAACAATAATAGAATTCTATATAACATTAGCGGCACATAATAGATGAAAACATGCAGTCACATCAATAATCACCATAACACCAGAGATTTTTACGTGGAAACCCTGTTAGGGGAAAAACCATGGTGGAGATTAATCCACAAAGTTTACTCTGTTAAAAGTAAAATAAAAGAGGGGAATGCACTTGCATTCAGGTGCACTGTCTAGAGCTCACTGCTCAAGAAAGAGGCTCACTTCCATACAATTATAATATAGATTACAACAAAATTTGAACTAAGAATATAGCATCTACAAATGCTTGGATTTAGTTCCACTAAAGCTCAAGATCATATTCCAGATCTCTCAACCAGATCGCATTTCTGCTCTGCTTTGCACACAAACACTTTTCTACCCTCAAAATAATTGATCTAATTTTTTGCACATACTCCTATCGGATATCATGCATACACACACTGTCTATCACAACTTAAAATTATTTTGATCTTCTTTATATATCCGCTAACCCAAGAGTTCAATACATGTCGGCCTTTCAACAAAATATAATATTCTCTGCTTATATCGGCCATGTCGGCCTTAAATCTTTAATTAGAAACGAAGCGTACATTCATAAGTTGGCTAGACTTATAGAAGGGACCCACACCATGGTTCTAAACATAAGAGATAGCAAAATAATTATTCCACATACATCCACGATCCACCACATCAAGCATGTCGGCCACAATGAAAAATAGATCATAAAACATTCCACCAAACCTCTTAACTTGAACTATGATCAATGCAACACCACAAAACTTCTTCAGTAGAATAGTGTATGAGCTAGGAAAGCTCCCTTGGAGATCCACACCACAAAATAGTGATATGGTGACGTAGTCAGATTAACATACTAACTGGAGGTCCTATTCTTTACTTTCTCTGCCGGTAGAATACAAAGACTTAGATTCTGTGTCGGTATAAGCGCAACTAATATTGCGGATCAAACTATAGACTCAAGTTTCCATCAATGACAACAAAAGTAGCCAAAGTCAACCTCATCAAAGCCATATGCCAACAGTGAGCTTGGTAATACTTAATCTTACATGCTAGCTGAAGTGAAATCTGAATGTCGGAATGAGGATCCAATGATTTATAATTAGAAGACTAAAAGAAATTTGGTATGCTAATGTCAAATTTAGAATTGAATTTCTATTATTTTGTTTAGTTTTGTTGGTGCTAGTTATTGTGTGGTCTCACAACATGCCCCATTTTTCTACTTGGCAAAATGTGGACCCCTCTTTTTTCATTCTTTCTTCCTTTAGTTTTTTTTGTTTGCTCCAGTGTTACTCTATGGTTTGGTCAAATGAAGGTTTCATTTTCAATGTGCTCGGTCTTTGTGTGATCCTTATTCTTCCCCAAAATCGGTCTTTCGGTATTTTCATGGAATTTAATATTTTTCCCAGTAATCAGAATCCCAAAGTTGTGCAGTTGTATCAAGTGAGTTGTCTCTTCAGTTGGTCCTAGCCCATCTAGTAAGTCATCAACCGAAAGTGTCAATCCCAGTGATACCATTTTCTTGTACTAGAGTCCAATAGTTTTTATTTCATTTCCTTTATTAAGAACTCAGAAACCGAAAATTTTGTCTTGCAACTTCTTAATCATTTTTATTCTTTTGATCTTTCTTGACTCGGTTTCCGGTCTTTTCTTTTGTTCCGGTTTTCTCTCAAGCTTGGAGGTAAGTGCCCTAGTTCCTAGTAGTTCTTCTCAAAGGATGGTATCAAAATTTTTAATCCTGATGATCACAAATTGATCATCTATCTTAATGGCTTATGCCTCACAAAAATCAAAGTGACACCAGAGTGCCATGTAAGATCATCGCGTCATCTTTCTCCTCTAGTAGCGAGCCCATGCAAAAATCTAGGTGTTCATAATTTGAACCCTAATTTATAATGATTGCACCTTTATTCAATAAATTAATGTATTATAACAGGTAATTAATGAAGGTGGAAAACTACTCCCGTACTTGGCACCACCTTAAGCATGCAATTGCTTTCATAACACTTCACTTTGTGTCATGTTGCAAATTTGCAAAGGACATTGAATGAACAAAATAATATTGGCACGCAAGGAAAGGTAAATGTCGAGAAACTGAGAACACAACTACCAAGGGTTTTGAAGCTCTATTCCGAAAAATTGTTATCGGCAACCAAAACCAGTTATGTTTTGGATAACTGATAAATTGTTACTTATTCTCACGCATGAAAATCTTGAAAATGGTATTTCCCTTTGGAAATTGAAGTATGGATTATATTTTTGTTTGAATTTAGCCGAAAGATAAATTGAAATTTTTATGAAATTGTAAGAAATTTGGTTAAATTTAACCCTAAATCACACACAAGACACACATTTGAAAATTTAAACGCACCAGCAAAAATGAGTACTTCTAACCCAAGAGTAGAAGAGGAATTTAAATATTGCAGTTCGTAGGCCATACCAATTGGTGTGGTAGTTACAGATACTCATCTGGGTTGGTCTTCTAATATTGAAATTCACACTCGAGTACGGCAAGAAAATGCTTCTCAGTGTACCAAAATTTTTATAGAAAGTGGGTTATTTTTAGCAAGAGGGTTTCCACCAGGAGGCCCCTAAATTGGTCATGGAATGTATAAATCATTATAACCTAGATAAAAGAATTATTGAAGATGGAAGAACCTATGCAGATCTCTCCCAGAAAGGAATTATATACACATTTGGGCTTCCTATTTTCACCCAAATGTATAATATTGATATGAGGGCAAAAACCAAAACTTATCAGAGTTTCGAAGGGTGCAATAGAGAAATTATGAATACCCAATGGTGCCAAGATCCAATTAAAAAACAAACAAAAGCAATTATAAGGTCTATGTTCAACCAAGATATTCAAGATGTCATAACCATGCTGAGCAGGATAGCTGGGTTGCAAGATGCCGGGTAAGTTTGAACCCTGGATGTTTGTGATAATATCCAAACTAATGAGTAATACCATGCAAATGCATTGGGGAAAGTTAATTAGTGATAGATTGCATGAACAAATAACTGCATTCCCCAAAACCAGATGTTTTTATATGTCTTCATATGTGATCTATTCCTGTGCCATGAGAGCAAGTAAACAAAGGAAAAAAAATTCCTCACACTCCAAGGTGTGGGGATAAGGGAGAATAAAGGAATTTTTAATTACTTGAAGTAATTTGGAGTACTTTAGAAGAGAAACCCATGTAGGGATTTCAAAAGGGGAAAATATTTAATGAATAAGGGACAAGGTGGATGTGCAGTAAATAGAAAGGAGATTAGCCCTTTCCTAATCACTAATTTAGGGATTTGAAAATAACTAGGAAGGGATCAGGTAGGATTAGGATTAGGATATAGTGCAAGTAGAGGATATGAAGGAAGTGCCATGAGGTGATAGAAAAGTAGGAATTAAATTATTAAATTTAATTCCTATTTGGAGGGAAAAGGGAATTTGGGAGTTAAATTAACTAAATAGGGGCATTTATTTAATTTAATGGATGAATGGAATACTATGGTCTAGGATAGGTAAATTAATTAAATTAACTACCTTATGATATGACTCAAAAAATACACGAAAGATAGGGGATATTAACTAAATAATATCATATTATTTAATTAACATTAAAGATGGGGAATTTAGACAAAAATGAGAGATATTAATTAAATAATGATGCATTATTTAATTAATATATATTATAGAAGTTAGTCAAAATAGGGAAAAAATGACCAAACAAAAGTGGTCAATTTTAGATGTCTACAGAATCTATACATTTGCAATATCTTCTCCTCTTTTGTGATCCTTCTTATTACATTCTCTTGAGATGTGATTTATTTATCTATGGTATTTCATAAAAGCTTTTAATCTTATTTATCCTCAAAATATATACCCTTATACTTCCTATAAAACTTATAGACCTTTTATTTGGCTCATTCAAGAATGAAGCCTCAACCACATCCTTAGTGTCAATGATAGAGTTGCTATTGTCAAGAACTATCTCATCTTCAAAGTTTGGTTCCTCATCAATTTCTACTCTTGTAATCATTCACAATAAATATATCCGCTTATGTACATCCTCTTCATCACTATCATCCTTTTGTTTTACTTTAATATGTAGCACTCATATTAGTATAAAAATGTTTGTGTACAACCCTATCATCTCCATAGAATATTATTTCCTCTTTCTACAAATCAAATACTCCATCACAATTACACACCATTTTGAATTCAACAAGATAGAAAATGCATCAAATAATTCCTTCATATCTATTAATTTAAAATATAAGTTTCTTTTTATTCCTAACAAATTTACCTATACATTCCTACATGTTCCTATGGTACATGTAGATGTGCCATATAATAACATAATATCATATGGGGTATCATGTAATGTAGGTTTCCCTAACTTTTCCCAAGTCCTTATGGGTATAATTCTACACCCAAATTTAATGGTAAATTTTGTATACATTTGTTGTGGACTCTTAGCTCAATTAAGATGAGATGTTTCTACCAATCCCTTATAGATTTTACTAATCTTCTCACCTATCCTTTTGTATTGTCCTCTTTACATTTGTTCCAATATTTAGTAAATTATTTTTTATTTTTCTATTAATGTTTTTCCTCCACAAAGTTGGCCACTTCTAATAATAACTAAGCTTCTTTATCTAAAAAGCATGCTTCACAATAGTCTTCTTTCTAGTTTTCTTCCCTAAGGATCTTATAGGTCTTGTACACAATAAGGTCATGACCTCTTTTTCTTGTAAAGTCTTCATTGTATACTTCTTCTGAGTTCTCTAAGATTAGTTTTCCTTTTGTGGTATTAGTTACGCACCTAGTAATCATCACAACTTTTATTTTCTTCTTGTAATTCATTATAATTCTTTTCACAATAATTATTTCTTCTCTTGTGAGGGGAGTTTCTCCTTTTTCCTCCTTATCTTTCATATTTTTCATTTGGAATTATATAGTGATTGAGGGATTCTCTTTTGGTACTTTTATTATTACTTTTTCCCCTCTTGCCTCATTTGGCCTTGATAAATATTCAATTTTAGTAAGTTCTTGGCCAATTTTATTATATTATTTTTCTATAGGATAAATAAATGAATCATATATAGTTGTAAAATACCAAAAAAAATCTTTGATTCTTCTCTACATTCAGTGGCATAGTGGCTTATTCACCACACTTGAAACATGTAACCTTAATCTCTTCTTATTTTTCCTTGAACCCTTCCCCAACCATATCCTCCTTTATTGTTGTTGTGGTAGTTTATGTTGGCTCCTTATGGATAATTATCTTTGTAGCTCATTGACAGTATTTTGTCAAAGATATAAAGTACCAAATTTTATACTTTATTGATTGTTCATCAATTTCCCTATTATAGTTGGTGGTATACATGATCTTGAGTGTAAAAGGGTTTTTAATCCAATCCTTTATCTCTCTCCATCCTCTATGAATGGGATATTTATCTTGACACCTATAATTATACCAAGGATCATGCTTTTCTCTTAACTAGAATACCAATGAGGGATAACCATTGATTTCATGAATTTCCCATTCTCTAGAAATTCCTAAAAAACACTTTTCAGACTCTTATGATGTTTTTCAAAATATACTCTTAATATAACAATTCTCTCCTCCCCTTATAATATTGAACATTTATTCCTCAAATAACCTTCATTTAAATAGTAGGTACACCCTATTTTCTTCTTCTAGATAAGAGATCCCTCTTTATTATTGTCTCCCTTGGATAATAATTGTTGTTTCATCTTTAATTGTTCTAAGCTTTTCTATTTCTTCATATTCATATTTCCCGTTCTATAATTTAAGGTTGGATTTAATCATAGAATCCAAATCTACTACTATATGTAGGAGTTAAATATCCTACAATCTAGGATGCTATGATCCTAGTTAGTAATCCAAACAAAAAATTTACCACTCTTTGATTCTTAGTTAATTAGTCTTCTAATATCCTTGTGACTCCTTTAAACCATTGATCAAACTCCCTTTTTTTCCCCTTTCATTTGTATCGTATCTATCATTTCACTAAAAATCTCTAATGGTGCCTCATGAGAGTGAAAGTTATTAAAAATTTCACTTTCAGCTCATCCCATTTTTTATTATGTAGGGGGGATTGCTTCACGTACTATTTAAGTACCTCATTCCTTATGGTTCCAAAAAGTCATAAATCTTTGTTTGGTTATCTCATAATCCACTTCTTTAGGAAATTCTAAGGATAAATATGTACTCAATAGCATCCTTTGTGTCTTTTCCAAAGATGGGAAACTTAACCTAATTTTCTTTCATTATTGGAGTGATAGGTGCCTCTATTTTTTCATTTTTTGATGAGGATACTCATTTTATCTTTCTTATAACTTCCTTATTTTCCATTGATTCCTTATGTCCTTTTTCCTTAAAATTATTAGTACTCTTGTTGCACTTCATAACCTCATATTATTTAACTAGTTTTCTCACTTTGACTTTATTCCTAGAAAGTTCTCAATGTTAAATAATTTTTCCCCAAGCTGTCTTCACACAAAATCATTTTTTTCTTTTCAACTCTTTCTCCATCCATAGGGGCCCACTAGATGTATCTTTTGGAGAAAATATTCTTGATTTAAGAAAAACGAAGGGTGACTCTTGATATGAGGGGGTCAAATATTCATAATATTTTTTTTATTTCAAAAGATGCAACTTTTGCTAAATCATCATCAATTAGTATTTTTCTAAAATAAGGGATAATTGTAACATCTTTTTTTGAATGCTTCTATTGTCTTAATGACGAACTCAATATCATTTTTTATATATCTTGGTTTCCTCCACTTTTCTTTCTTTTTTGTAATTCAAGAGTTTCCAAAATTTATCCTTTTCTAGGCTTACACTCCTACTTATCATATCATCTAAATAATCTTAACTAAAATATAAAAATTAGGGTTATTAATCCTTTAAACCCTTCATTAATGGTGACCTTTAGTCTGGAGATATCTAAAGTATAATTTAATTCTTGAGTTATAAAATCAACTTGTAGATCACCCTTATTCATATTCCCTAGCTAAGAACTACTTCTAAACCCTCTCATGTCCAAATGAATTATTTCTTCATACACATTTTTTCTACCATCTACATCAAATTTTCTTTAGATTTTTTTGATAAGGGTGATTAACTACTCCAATGTGTTATTTTTATTAAGTTCCCTATCTATTAATTCCTTACATATTTTTGAATATCTTTATATAAGCCTTCCTACAACACTCTATTGAGGCTTCCCTATCCCTTTCTCTCATTGTTGTAATATCTATCTTCTTTCTCTTGAATCTAATTTGATCTTATTTCCTCCATTTTTATTTCAACTACCATATCAATCTCTTCAACAATTTATCTTAATCTCTTGTTATGTCCTTTTTCCATGTGTGTTTTTAATTACAATAATCCTTGTATTCATCCCTAATATATTAAGTTATACCCTTTTAGGATCCCCGTTCTATTTTCAACCCACTAGGTTCCTAACCACCCACCAATGGTTAGTACCTAGTGTTTACTACCACACAATCAATATTTGTTCCTCTATATCTAAAATCACTTCTCCTAGAAAAAATCTCATTGCAAAATTCTCCTAGGGTTTGGTCCTCTCCTTATTATAGACTACTAGGGTCTTGGAAACAAAAAAAATAAATATTGAAAAGAAAGTGCATATTGGACATTTGAGCTATTTCTAAGTTAATGTTATATTTTACCGTAGTGTGATAGATAAGGAAGAGAATCAAAAAATGTGTGATGGATTGTATGTTAGTGTAGTATATTCTAACATACATCAATAAAATAAACATTTACATATGCATCCTTCATATATATATATATATATCAAACTCTAACAACCTTCATATATTTATTATAACATCATGTTGTATATGTTGATCAATTCCTCAATACATATTCATCTATAATATGATAATATCTCATATAACTATTATAATTTCTTAATATCTCATATTATTATCTCTCTAGGTTACATTATCAGTTCTCACATACATATCTCTCTCTCTCTCTCTCTCTCTCTCTCTCTCTCTCTCTCTCTCTCTCTCTCTCTCTCTCTCTCTCTCTCTCTCTCTCTCTCTCTCTCTCTCTCTCTCTCTCTCTCTCGTATCACATATCTTTCATTAGTATCTTATATTCTTGTGTGGTGTATATATGTTCATGAATACATATAGAGTTGTGTCCCTCTTCTTGTTCCTTCATTGATATTCCTCCCTATAGGTGCCATAGGTCAACTATAGGTACCAAACTTTAATTTCCTTAGCTTGCAATGACTTCAAGTGGATTTTTCCTCCATAATGATGTGTTCTCTTGATACAATATTTGATGTTTTGAATTTCTAAGGTTTGATAGAACTGATAGTAAGAATTTAGCTTTTAGCTCTCAAATTTTGATGACACCCAAATTGTTGGGATAATCATATAAATGCTTGATCTATATTTTGGATCTCTAAGTTAAATTTGATAGCACAAATAAGAATTTATTTGTTAGTTCTCAAAACTAAACCACACCAAATTTTTTACAATAATCACACACACACATATATATATATACATACATATACATATATATATATACATACATATACATATATATATATATATATATATATATATGTATATGTATATGTATATATATATATATATATATATATGTATATATATATATATATATATGTATATATATATATATATATATATGTATATATATATATATATATATATATATATATATGTATGTATATGTATATATATATGTATATATATATATATATGTATATATATATATATATATATATGTATATATATATATATATATGTATATATATATATATATATATATATATATGTATATGTATATATATATACATATATATATATATGTATATATGTATATATGTATATATGTATATATATGTATATATATATATATATATATATATGTATATATATATATATATATATATATGTATATATATATATATATATATATATATATATATATATATATATATGTATATGTATGTATGTATATATATATATGTATATATATGTATATATATATGCATATATATATATATATATATGTATGTGTATGTGTGTATGTATGTATATGTATATATATGTATATATATGATGTATGTTTGTAAGTCGGGGGAAGAATTATGTAACAAAACTTTATTCATTTTAGTATTCAGACCTTCAAGGAAAAATATTGTCTATTGTCATTCTTCAACAATTATGCCTTTGAATTTTAATAATTGGTATAATGAAATCAATATGAATAAATTCATCATTTTGCTCGATTGCCTATTCATATTTTTCTTTACATTTTTTTGAGTCATTAAAATATTATCTTAGACTTTATTCCTTTATGTTTAAGATTCAATTATCTATAACAAAAAATAGTTATTGTTTCCTAACATTCCCTTCACCAATGTTGTAGTATTGTGTGTTTAGATCAAAATGAAATATGGGCTAGTGTTTCAATGAAAAAGGATAAATTTATTTTTCATGTATTTTATTATTTATTTTCTCCTAAAAGTTTGAACTTCATTGAATCTCGAACAAATAACCACATTCATTATCCTGAAGGTTATTTTTTGAATCAAAGGCATGTAACTTCTGCTCAATCACACAAATTCCATTCATCAGGTTAACAACTCAAATGATGTAGGTATAATTACACCAAGAACAATTTGGCTTCTCTCTTATTTATTATGATGACATACAATTTTAATGCTTTCCATATAATTTAATCTTATGTTTAGAGTAATTTCTTTGTTCTAGAAATTCCCTCTATGCACTTGATGACTTCATTCTATCTATGTATGCCAATGTTCTTTTTCCTCCACTCTCACACCACTCACAGCCTATTTTTGCTGATTTTATTTTATTTTCTCCACATTCCTATGCCCCACTTCTCCTCTCCTAATCTCCACACCAGCATTTCCTTCCTATTTTATATTTTTAACTTCTCAACCATGCTTCAACATGGTGTGGCCTTGTCTCACTCCTCTATGCTACATTTCATTCCTTAACAACCCCCTTTTGTTCTACCCCTTCACGTAGCTTCCTCTCTTTCTACCCTATGCACCTCTTGCCTCTTCTCTCTATTGTTGAGACGTTTAAATTTATCCTTAACATGGGCACAACATACTCTTCCTTCCACAAATCCAAGTTGCATTAAAATTTCTCTTTTCTTTCCAAACGTTTGGTATGCCAGGAATATATTAAATCAAGCATTTTCATTTTATTTTATTAAGTTTCCTTTTCATTGCCCCATCCCTCCCTTCTCCTTCACTTTTGTGCCATATTTTATTTCAATATGAATTTGTTAGTTCTTTTAATATTCCTAAAAAGAAAGGACAAAAATTATTTGAATGCCAAAACATTCAAATTGAGGAAACCCAGTCAATCATCATTCGAATTCCCATGTTTTCATGGCTATGAATGGAAGATGAGGTGTTTACTCTCCTTTGGTGTATAGTTGACCTTTATTTTTGCTTCCTTTTATATTCAATTCATTTTTTATTTTAAAATGGTCTTCACGTAACTTGCATAACAAAGTAGAGCTTTGTTGTGTTTTTATGAATACTGCTCCAACACACCGATGTAACCTCCTCTAAGCTCGGGAAGCTAAATAAAATGCAACTCTTTGAGACCTCTCAACACAGATTGTTGACTTCCCTTGACACTCTGAATCCTTAGCATGAATCAAGAAGTTTTCAATAAAAATTTCGATGTAATAGGACGATCATCCATCAAGGTTAAACTAACAACACTTGCCAAGACATTTTTTTTATTGAATATTTTTTCCACTTTCAAAGTCATAATTAGTGATTGTCTATCAACAGATAATCAGAATTGAAGCAAAAATGAGACCACTTAACTGAAACTCCATATTTTTGGTTGATGTAGAATTACGCATTCGCCCAGGATGCTCCTGCATCAAACATGTTGGGTAGAAAGATTGTGAGCATAGGCTCACAATAGCAAAGTTGAGTAATCAAACTACTCTTTTAGGTTGCCACCAACTTGCAGCAAACTCCTTCGCTATCCAAAGTGCTCTAGATCAATCTTTCTTTCACTTTTTCTAGCATCATGTTGTAACATGCACCACCTTCCTCCAAAAATGCTACACCTTCTTCCTTCTCCCCCTCATGGGATCATGTCCACCAAAGCTTGACCTCCTCCACCAAATGCTCTTTATTCTCCTCTTCTCCTTCATGGGTTTTGACCCACCGCATACTAACCACCTCCATCAACATCCATCTACAACATCCTCTACCATTTATACACACAACCACTCACCATATACAACATTCTCTTGTCATCAATCCATATCGCCTTCTATCATCTTATTTGAAACCAAAATAACACCATAAAATTGATTTACCTCATCTTCGTTCACAACTGCAACTTTTTTCTCTATTTATTTTGCTGCAACATCAAGCTTTGATATCCACTTTTCCTCAATTACCAGCAATTGTGCTAACAGATCTTCTTCTCCATTTGTTGTGACCTCTTCATTGCTCACTTTAATCATTTCTTCTTATTTATCCATGCCTTCCTCATGGCATGTGCTTGTTGCATCTTTTTCGATAGAGGTTGCTCTCTAATCTTTCTCCATCCAACTCAGGTTGCAATACTCTTTTTTGTTGTCCTTGTTCTTCATCTCACTCCTCTTCACCACTTTCCTCTCACTTTTCCCAAAACTATTTTCCAATTTCTCAAACCTTTCCTTAATCTTTCCTACTTCACAAACTAGCTGCTCCATCTTCTCAAACTTCTCATCATCCACTTTCTCCCAATACTACTCCCAAAATAGTATCTGCACAATTCCCCTGACAACCTATCCCATCTTGCCTACTACAATCTCACCTCATGCAATCTACCATCACACTCAATCTGCAAAAAAAATTATTTTGTAGCTTCAAGCTCTCTGTTGTTTAGGACTTCTCTTACCTACATCAGCCCTCATGAGCTTCTTCTCTATCACTTTCTCACTCTTCACTACCCTCAGTTCTTGGTGCAAACTGCCTCACGGTCGGTGGTCTATCCACATGCTCAAAACCCCTCACTCTGATACCAGTTCATGCAAACTAGACTCAACCAACACCAACTTAAATTAACAATTTCATTTTTCAATTAAGTTTCAATTCAAAATTTGACAAGACACAACAATGGTAAAATAAATTTTATTCCATAGGCATGTAACTTTTGCTCAATCACACAAATTCCATTCATCAAGTTAACAACTCAAATGATGTAGGTTTAACTACACCAAGAAAAAATTGGCTTCTCTCTTATTTTTTATGGTGACATATAATTTCAATGTTTTCCATATAATTTAATCTTGTGTTCAAAGTAATTTCTTTGTTTTGGAAATTCCCTCTCTACAATTGATGACTTATTCTATCTATGTATTCCCATGTTCTTTTTCCTCCACTCTCACACCACTCACAACCTATCTTTGCTGATTTTATTTTATTTTCTCCACATTCCTGCACCCCACTTCTCCTCTCCTAATCTCCATGCCACCATGTCCATCCTATTTTCTATTTTTTTTAATGTTGTGGTCTTGTCTCACTTCTCTATGTTGTATTTCATTCCTTAGCAACCCCCTTTTATTTTGTCCCTTTGCATAGCTTCCTCTCTTTCTACCCTACATGCCCCTATCCTCTTCTCTCAATTGTTAGATTTTTAAATTTTCCCTTAACATGGGCACAACATACTCTTCTTCCAAAAATCCAAGTTTTATTAAAATTGCTCCTTTCTTACCAAACGTTTGGTATGTCAGGTTATACTAAATCAAGCATTTTCATTTTCTTTTATTAAGCTACCTTTTCATTGCCTCATCCCTCCCTTCTCCTTCACTTCTGCGTTGTATTTTATTTCAATATGAATTTGTTAGTTCTTTTAATATTCCTGAAAAGAAAGGACAAAAATGATTTGAATGCCAAAACATTCAAACTGAGGCAACCTAGCCAATCATCATTTTAATTCCCATGTTCTAATGGCTATGAGTAGAAGATGAGGCATCTACTCTCCTTCAAGTATAGTCGGCCTTTCTTTTTGTTTCCTTTTGTATTCAATTCATTTTTAATTTTAAAATGGTCTCCGTGCAACTCGCATAACAAAGTAGAGCTTTGTTGTGTTTCTATGAATACTGCTCTATCACACTGATATAACCTCCTCTAAGCTTAGGAAACTAAATAAAATGCAACTCATTGAGACTTCTCAGCACACATTGTTGACTTCCCTTGACACTTTGAATCCTCAGTATGAATCATGAAGTCTATCAATAAATCTTCTAATGTAATAGGATGATCATCCATCAAGGTTAAACTACCAACGCCTGCCAAGGCAACATTTATTTTTTTATTAAATATTTTTTCCACTTTCAAAGTCACATTAGTGATTTCCTGTCAACAAATAATCAAAACTAAAGCAAAAATGAGACCACTCCAACAAAATTGAAACTCCATCTTTTTGGTTGACGCAGGATTGTGCATTTACTTAGGATGCTCCTACATCAGGATTGAGATTTAAGGGTGAAATTTTCAATGCTCACACCCATTAGAGAAGAAAAAGCTTGAACATTACAAAAAATCCAACATTAAAAATTGAAATAGCCTAACTAAAAAGATATCTAAGTTAGAGATTTTCCACTCAAAAACTCTCCTTGATTTTTTTAGAAAATTTATTAATGAACTATATTAGAAAATTAATGCTTTACAAATGATGACAAATACCCATATCACCATCATTGCTCCTCAACCAAATATTGTTGTCATCCTTAGGATACTCCTTCCTCATGAAGATCATGGAACACTTGATTATATGTCATTACACTTATTATTTCCTCAAAAACAATAATATTCTACCACCTCAGTGTAGCAAATCATGATAGTCAAGGTAAGGTTGTTGAACAACCACTTCAATACCTAGTAGAAGTAAATGCAAGACTACAATCTCTAAGATGACGAACCAAACCAATCCCTTTGTTGCTACTCAAAAATAATACAAACTAAGGGGCCTCTTAATTAATCTTGTACCTCAAATTTTACCCTTAAAAATTTTAGTAATGAGGCTTTTGCATCACCTCCACCACCACCTTATAGTGCAACTAATGTGTACCAACCTAGTAGGTTATCCAAATCAAGTTCAAAGCTACACAACCTATTTTCTAACTAGATAAACTTGTGCACCAAAGATTTGTTCAACCTCTATATTTCAACAACCACCCTTAGGCATCCAAGCATATCCAAACTACCAAACTCCAAAACCAAGGTCGATTTTTGAAGGATTTCCTCCCTCTACACATGATCCCTTATTAGGGACTTATCTCAAATTCCTTAGAAAAAACTTAGACTACATTATTGGAAAACTATGTTACCTTGAAATATTCTTGATATTTCTAAGTCAAGGGATAAGGACATACCAAAACACACATAAAGGCTTAAACCACCACTATAGGAGATCCGGTGTCACGAGATGCAGTGGATACACATATCTTTCCAAATAATTGGAGTGTATTACCTTAGACTAGTACTATCTATTGCATAAGGGTTTGATATATTCCTTCCAAAATCTCATCGATAAGTTTTTTGCAACCTTTGATATGAAAATAATCATCAATTCTAGGATCTAAGAGTTTTCAATTGTTAAATAATACCACAAAAAATGGTGGATTATTTCATAACTTGATAGAGGAAATTTCTCTATTCATTGAAAAGTACACTACATATGGACCATCAAGAGTTATCTGACCTCATTTTAGTTTCCCTAAATAGGTACACATAAGAAGAGGCCCAATTATTCCCTATAAATCATATTTAAAAGTCCTAGAAAGTGCCTTATGAATTGATCAAGTCGCAATAGACAATGAAAGGAGAATCTATGAAACTAATAGAATGTGGGAAATAACCAAAATTTAAGAAACAACAAAAATAAAAATAATCCCTATGTACCTAGATCCTAAAAATTAACATAAGTTTCACACAAGTGGGATCATATATGTTCCACCATGAATATAAATAGCAACCAAAACAACTACACTTATACTAGTAATAACCATAATATAAATAATAGTTCCTTGAATCAAGAAAAATAAAATGTTCATGTAGTGGCTAAGATTGTTGACCATTATTCTCCAAATGACTATCCTTAGAGGAAGAACTATTATTAAAGATAAAAATAACAATAAAACAATCACAATTTAAATTAAAACCAATATGAACCCTACTAGATACCTAAGGCTAATAATCTTGAAAAATCCCACTCCTTCCACAAGACTAGGGTGCACAATATTAAAAATTTTCAAGACTATAATCATCTCATCTCCAAAATCCTAAAAGAACAACATATTGATCTACATTTTCCCCCACCCTCAAGATGTTCCAAATAATAATATTCATTGTGGACCCATCATCCCTAAAAATTAAAAATTATGGATCTATCAAAACTTGTTTTCTCCATATCAACATGTCAAAAATTCAATCCAATGTAGTTCTTCCAACCCTAATACTTTTGGGTTAAAATTTTTTCTTAAACCTATAAGGAATCAAATTTTCCACCCAATTAGATAAGAAATATGTTAGGATTGGTCAAAAAATGCTAAGATCCCCATGCAACACATTTAATCAAACAACATAGGCATAGTATTTCTATAGTACATTGTCCCTAGAGCCTCTGAATCCCTATAATATCAAGATGAAATCCATAAAGATTCCATTCATATAAATCTTGATAAATTATTCAATTCATTGGGTGGACCTCTTAGAGGCCACTGGATTAAAATTCCTTGACAATATAGCTCCTCAAGAACAAGTTAATTAGGTTGAATTGGACCTTACTCCCCAAAATTATAAATTGTAAGATATACGGTTCTTATTTTATCTTAATCAAATTCCTATAGAGGTTGATCTAATGAGAAGAGGATATCCCACCCTATACCTTCAAGTTTGGACCTATGCAACATATTAAAAGAGCTCCAATTGATGACATAACTACAATGAACATTAATTCATTTTCCTTCTTACAAAGAATAGGTTATGGTGAAACAACATCAACTCTTGAAGAGACACTCTACACAAGTATGGTAACTTGAAACTTGTAACCATTAGAAAAATCACCCTATTGATCACCATTAGATTTGATATGGCTATGACCATGTTCTTTTTCATTGGTGAGGAAACAACTTATAAGCTACTATTATGAAGACCTTAGATTCACAAGATGAAGGTGATCCCTTCTAATTTATTCCAAGAGTTCAAATTCCTACATTTACAAAAGATCTATGTGGGCATAGGAGACCGTGAACCATTTAATATATATTCTTCCCTTTTTACGCCTATCATTATTTAAGCTTCCCTTTCTATGTACTAAATCCCCAACCATTATTAACTAGGTGGATGCCTCTCCACCTCTATTTGAGTTTATTTTTAGGAGTTGATTATTAGAGCTCTAGAAAACATAAAGAAGACATTTCGATTAAATGTGGTTCAATAGGGGATCCCTTCATCAAATAAAACAAAATTTAGTAAATTAAACTCACCCTTGAAATTGTTCCATATGTGGTCTTGATATTTTAATAGATAAAAATAATTTGTATAATTCAAGTTGGGTACAAGGTTCTTCATGCTTTTCAAGGAGAATGGAACTAATTCCTACATTTCATTATACTCATGAGTGTAAGCCCATGGAATAATTTTTACAACTCTTTAGTGATTCCAAGGTTTCCAAATTCTTTGTCTCAATAATAAGACACATTATTTGATTCCATTAGAAATATCTAATGCTTAATTCATCCTTTGTTAGCAAATTTTTACTATTTTTCACAAATACTTGAGGGTATTTCCTATTTGTTTTTTTTTCATGGATATTTGAGGTGAGGGGTTGTACATAATTTTCTCAAACCTTAGATTCATCTTCATTCTCATCATCTTTGATATTAGTAAATGTACAATTATCAATATCTTCAAAATTAGGAGGAATGACAACAATTGGAAACCTTCACCTGTTACCACTTTAAGTAGGGTTTCATTTGCCTATTTTTTTATAATATTTCATCTCTTGGGATGAGAATAATTTTGAATTCAATGTTAAAATATTCTCCCTTAGTATTAGAAAAAATACTTTGATCTAATTTTCAAGATTATTGAATACATTGGTAAATATTTGAAGCGATGTGATTCCTAGGAGATACCCATTTTGTGGGAGGTGGACATGGGATATTGTTTATTTGGAAATATTTCCATATGTCATTAGGTGATTGTTTTCTTTAAATGGGGAATTAAAAGGGCTCGTCTTTTTCTAGAAACTCAACTATTTTACAGTCATCTTTATGGAAATAGGTTTCAATTGTTTTGAATTTTCTCCATTTCCAAATATAGAAGCTTATGGAATTTAACTATCTTTCTAGTTTCTTCTTTCCGAGTTACCCTTTTTTTAAGGTGGAAATGTGTATCATTTATGGAATTTTTTTATCATGTCATTAGGTAATTGGTTCCTTTGAAGGGGAATTCAAAGGGCTCATTTTAAAAAAAAACTAAACTAATTTTATAGTCATATTTATGGAGATAGTTTTTAGTTGTTTTGAATTTTCTCCATTTTTAAACATATAAGTCTATGGTATTTAATTATATTTTCTAGTTACTTCTTTCTTTCTCAAGTAGATGATTTATGGCATAGATTATAGGATCACCACTTTGTTAGTATACAAATAAATTTTCATGGATATTCCAACTCTCTTTTTGGTCATACCTTTTAATGGATCTTTCTTTTTTATCAAGAATTTAATTATTCAATGTCTCCTAAGGCCACATAGATCTTTCCTAAATGTAGGAATTTGAAATCTTGGAATAAATTAGAAGGGATTTCCTTCATCTTGTGAATATCAGGTCTTCCTAGTAGTAGATTATAACTTGTTTCCTCACCAATAACAAAGAACATGGTCATGACCATATCAGAACTAATGGTGATCAATAAGGTGATTTTTCTAATGGTTACAAATTTTAAGTTACCATACTTGTGTAGAGTGTCTCATCAAGAGATGATGTTGTTTCACCATAACCTATTCTATGTAAGAAGGAAAAGGAATCAATGCTCGTTGTAGTTATGTCATCAATTGAGCTCTTTTAATATGTGGCATAGGTCCAAACTTAAAGGTATAGTGTGGGAGCTCCTCTTCTAATTAGCTCAACCTCTATAGGCATGTGATTAAGATAAAATAAGAACATTATATCTTACAATTTATTATTTGGGGAGTAAGGTCTAAGTCAACCTAATTAACTTTTTCTTGAGGAGTTATGTCATCAACATATGACATATATTTTAAATAATGATAGGCATAAAAAGGGAAGAAAAACCCTTAAATTGTAAAGGGATATTCCAATGATTATTATTATATCATGTCCTATGGAAGGTGAAGAGTTTGGAAAAACTATCAATACCCTTTACCTCAAGAAATATATATTTAAAATATAAAAAATAAAAAACACATAAATTGCATCCTATTTATCTCACCCTATTGCGTATTGGTTGATCATTCTTTTCTAATTTTCATCATAGTGGAGCTATAGGTTGCACGTATACATGTTGTCTCTACTAGGTCATGAGAGTTCCTGATAAAAAATACCATCTATTCACATTTAATTCCCACTAATTTGAATAAACTAGTTTTGAGCTCTAAAGTTATCCTCACCCTAGTTCTTATAATTTTTTTGTTTTAGTCACATTAGGAAATCTAGTCTACAATATTATTTAAAAGCTAATGGGTATGTCTCCTTAATTCTCCTTAGTAAGGGAAAGTATAAAAAACTAATAGGTACCCATTTTATTACATATAATCTGTTATTCATCTTACCTTATCCTAATTAATGAGCCCTCACATCTCCCTAGTAGCATGGGTTAGGTCAAGGTGTCTTGATACTCCAAAAATAAAAAATAAAAGTTAAGAAAAGAAAAAAAAAAGTGAAAATGGAAAATAAAATTATTTTATAATGTTCATACTCTCAGGTGTAGACTTCATTGGAAACTATAAAGGTGGCATTCACAAGAAAAGTACATAAAAATAGTATGCACACACAAGTTAGGTGAAACAACCAAGATTCTTTCTCACCTTTGAAAGAGCATCCTTGTTGAGGATCCTTTCATTTACCATATATTTGACCCGTGTTCTAGAATGTTATTTCTTGATGATGTATTTAATGTTATTTTAATATCCAATTTAGATTTAGAGTAGTTTTTTTCCTTTTGCAAACTTATCTTAGGTCACCCCTTTCATTTTTCCTCTTCCCAATTAATTCTCTTAAATTCTCGCATCTTAGAATTTTAGTGAGAAAACTATATTTTTAGTCAACCCACAATCCATTGAGTCAAAATACCTACAAAGAGAAATCCTAGTGTCAATCACATGTGCATGTCTATAATATCCAACAAACAAATAAATATAAGAAAAGTAAATCCATATATGTGAAAGTTATATGAATGTGAATCCATCATCTATGTGTTTTATATCCATGTATATCCATTATACATACATCATAAAATTGAAACATTTAAAAAGAAGAATATAACATATACATATATGCACAGGGAGAAAATAACACATATGAAGTGAAACATGAAAAGATACAAGTCAAATCCAATCTCAATTATATAAGTAGATCTATGCATGTGTAAGTTTTAATGTCTACATATATAGGCTCCATCAAGAAATATGTGTACAATTATTTCTATCTCTAGAAAGTAAAAAATATAAGAGAAAATTGATAAAATCGAACATCCAATCACTTTTAAGATATTATATTATTAGGTTTCTTGCTCATATCCCTCCCACTCTTTGTTGTCTCTAACCTAGCCAAAGTCCTTTCTCTCTAGCCATGTGTTTGAGAATGGGTAGGTGTTATAACCCATGACTAGGAAGGTGTGTGAAGGTGAGAAACAACTATTATTCTCATCAAATTTATCAATATCCTCACCTCTATTTGAATATTGATGTTCTCCTTTTTTAAAGATAGGATCTTCTTGGTAGCATGATGAGTAGAAGAAAACACATTTGTATGAAACTATCAAATAAGTGAAAGCATGCATCTATTAGGAACTCATATCTCCTCCATATGATAGTGGTAAGAGTATCTAATGGTTAATTCAATATCATATTGTTCCACTTGTCGATTATGCATAAACTATTGAGTGCATAGAGAAAAACAAAATATCAAGTCAACATCAAGAGTGTATTGATAAATATACTAAGTATCATAAATAATTTGATATCATGTATGAAAGAGATAAAATTAAATGAGTGAAAGTGAAATTAATCAAAAGTATCTCTTTCCCATTAGAAAGGTTCATGTACCCTCATCCACTTTTCTATCCAACAGGTGAAAATATTTACTTATGGAATGTAACCCTCCTATATAGGGACATCTACTATGTTGAGCTTTCATCATCCTTGTCATTGGGATCATACTCTTCATCCTCTTGTCCTCTTCATTATAACCATTATCATATCCACCCTCCATAATAGCCAACTACTGACCATACTAGTGCAACTATTGCCTCTAAACTAGTACTTATGCATCAATCCATACACTATCTTCATATAGCTATCACAATAGCAAATATAGGAGTAACAAGGTACCACCAAGTTATTCCCTATTAAATATCAATAAAATATCAAATCTAGATCTATGAAAGTTAACAATTAGGGGAAACACTATAGGTGGAATGTCTCCAAAATACCTAAGGACTCGATTGATAGGATGGACCTCCATTAACTTCCTCCAATCTATTAAGAGGGCCTCTACATGGAAAAAAAATTATATGGAACCAATTCTTGACCATTGTCTAATTATATACACATAGGGATTTGTTATCATATCTATATTAGTTGAGCCTACATCAATTTGGGTAGATGCATAAAAGTGGTCAATGCTACACCATCTCCCTACCCTAGGGACTACTAGATCCAAAATAGAAAGAAGTCTCTAGTAAGGCATGATATGCTCAAAGATCCATCCCACAATTAGGGAAGGATGATAAAATGAATGCACTATACAACACACAATCCTATAGAGGTCATGGTAAACATGGGGAAGAATATCCACACCCTACGTGAGAAATTGAACTTGCTCCACGAACTAAATGTGGGAAACCAATCATAAATAAGGATACATGTATTTATGTGCCTAGATATAATCTATAGGCAATTGGGCCAATAATTACCTTCTAGAGAGGAACAATATCCAAGTCTTATATTAAAGTCATTTAAACTCCCCTCCTCGCCTATGGGTCCTCATCTCCCACATAACCAACTTGTACTTAGTTTCACCTCTAAATTCTAATCATCAAAAGTGATATTATCCCCTTGGATGGTAACCCCTAGAAATTGGTAGGCAACATAAAAGATGATTATCCATTCTCTAGAAACTCTAGGAAACTAAAAATTATTTTAGTTTGCATCTTAGTAGGTAAGGATGTTGTAATAGATTTTTCTTTATGGATGAACAAATGAATCTATAAAAATTGATCCAACCTAGTCCTTTGTAGTGTGGTCTAATCCTTAACCAACCAATCTCTCAAATTCTATATTATCTAGGACTACTCCTTCATAACATTCCATTTGATATTTTCATCATGTCAAATATTTCTCAAATCCTCTCAAAAACTCCCAAAGATCATAAAATCCATAAAAAGCATAAAAAAATTTATTTTCCCAAAAAATCATGAAAATCTAGCCCTTTATTTAGAAAGACCCTTTTCTACAAGTAGTGATCTTAGGCATTTGGGTGGTGAGGTTATGGAAATTCCATAAGGTAAAATGACTAAATAGAAATACATAAAACATACAAGAGGCTATACCTTAACACCTCCAAACTCCATGATTGAGCTAAATAGGTACACCCAAATCCTATTTATATGCTCTCAATGCTTTAGAATGTGGGTTTCTCTAATGATATTTCAACATAATATAGTTATAGCAAAATGAAGGTGATCAAAATGGAGAGTGGAGGCTTCTATTTATAGAAAGAGGCTCAAATGGACGAAGGGCTAAGATATTTCCATGAGATCAATGGCTCATCTTGAGAGGTGCTCTCAAGAAATAGGAAGAATACAAGTGTCATGTGAGAGATAATGCAGAGTGGATGCTTAAATGAAGATGATTGGGTAAGATTGTCAGATAATGTGATAGGATCTTAAGAGAGGCAAATCTTTGAATTTTTTCTTATCTCTAGGGAGGTGGAATTTAAAATTAGATTTTATGGAGAGGAGAGAGATGGCCCCATACAAAGTTAACTTAAAAAGTGACATTTTTCTTTAGTGGATTAAATGAGAGAGGTGGGTATTTATTGGGTAAATGTGTAGGCAAGCATGTGGGAAGGAATGACACATGGCAAGTGGTTGAATTTAAAATTGAAGAAAGGGTTAAATGGAGATTAGGAAAAGATGGTTTAATTAATTAATCTAGGATTAATTAATGTTTTTTAGAGGAAATAGGTGGCATTGGGTAAGGTTTAATTGAATAATTTAACCTTTCAAAGAATGGGAAAATACGAAAAATAATTAAATAAATATTTAATTAATTTAGAAGAATAATGAAATAATTAGTTAAATAATGGAATATTTAATTAATTATGGGATAACGAAGTGGATTAATTAAAACTTAAAATTTTAATTAATTTATAATGTGAAGTCAAATTTGGGATGTCTACATTTTTCCCCTTTTTGATGTAGCGTTGAAAGTGATGTTGCATCAAAGAAGTTTAAAACTACCCCAAATAGGATTGGAGGAATAGGAAGTCATGCCCCAATGAGAGGCTAGCCGAAAGGAAATTATTTTTGAAAATAATTTTGGATGGTATCTCGAAAAGGTGGGTGCAAAATAATTTGTTGGATGTTGAAAAAGAGGAATAAGGAGAAAGGGAAAAGAAACAAAGAGGTTGGGAAAGGAATAGGAGAGGGTGGCTAGGTGGAAGAACACCTCCCACATGCCTAAAGGGAAACCTAGAGGAAAAATTAGGGTTAGGGGGCCTATAAATAGGCCTATGGGGGTCCACAACAAGTTATTTTCACTTGTTGAGCTGGAGGATAGAGGAAAAGCGAGAGAGAAGATGACACGAGTTCCTCGACATTTGCATTGTACAAAGTAAGTTTCGGAGTATCAATGGCCAACATAGGTAGGAGATCTAGTAAGTACCTTATCCAAGGGCCTTTAGGGTAGTTAGGGGGTAATAAATGCAATTAGAATAGGGTAGGAAAAGGGGTCAAATAGAGGTGCAGTTTTATGAAACCATGCTTAAGGGCATGATTTTGGTGTCTGTGTTTCATGAAATGGTGCTTCCACTTGAAACGAAGCTTGCACAACAAATATATACTTGTGTGTCACCAATTGGCACCTTTGAGGGAAAATGCTCTTGCACCAAAAATGGTGCTTACACTCAAGAAATTTGTTCTTGCATAAGTTAATGGTGTGTTTGCACTAAAGTGGTGCTTGCATTCCACAAGTACGCACCTCCATAGGGTAGAAATGTGATTGCACTTGAAATGGCACTTGTGCATGTTAAGTACATGCTAGTGCATAAAATTGTGCTTACATCAGATAAAGGTGCACTTGTGCATGAAAATGCACCTATGTGGGCTAAAAGTATGCTTTTGTTGAAAAGTAATTATGTTTTTGGGTTTTTAGGGATATAAATGTAGTGATTTTTGAATCAAAGATAACATTAGGTATTGGAACAATGTCAGAGCCTCTTCTGACCTTGTAGTCATGTGAGTGAAGCCTACAAGTGATGACCCCACTGAGATATATGCTTGTAGATATAGACGAGGAGTGGTTGGGTATGATGGGATTGAGATATATATTGAGGATGCCTCAGTTGAGAATGCATTGGGTTATGATGACGATATTGGTGGAGCGGTGGCATAGTGACACCAATAGTTTTCATTTGTCTATTGGGGAGGCTATTATGACCTTAGAGGATGTATGGCGAATTTTGCATCTCCCCATATAATGTGAGCTAGTAGAGAATGATTTAATGCATGCAACCTCAACTCTATAATGAGTTTTCATGACAGACAATCTTCCTGTGAGGGGGATCAAGCTAGACCTAGTGGCAAGGATAGGTGTGCTACCAAAGTTATCATTATTCACAATGACATTGATGGTGAGGGTTCTGGTCCTAGATCGAAGGTCATGAGGATTTTTGATTGGTTGGGAAAGAGTCCTTGACACGATGCTATGAGATGGGACTATTTTTTGCATGGGGTTCTTACGTATTGTTGTGCGGTTTGGATGAAAGTGGGGACCCTCTTTGCTCGGCTTTTGGTGTCTTTTGGCCCCTTAATTTTATTGATTTCATTGCCTTAGGTCCTTAGATGTTCATCTTGCTTATCCAAGTCCCTTCCCAGTTGAGAATGCATTGGGATTTTCCTATGATTTTGAACGATCCCAAAATTGGTGGAGCGGTGGCATAGTGACACCAAATTCTAGTCTTTTCGGATTTTTTTCCCCTGATTTTGGGGGAGGAAATTTTTCGAAAATAATTATTTATTTATTTATTTTTCAAAATGGAATTTTTAAAAATATTCTGAAATGAAATTTCTTGAAAAGATTTTGAAAATAAAATTTCAAAGTGGAAAAATTTGGACATGCTATTAATGATGATATCTATTTTTCAAGCGACATATGGATTCCAGAGGAAATTGTTCAATTAAATTTTCAAAATCCTAAGAATCACATACAAATGGAGGACTTTCTGTGAATCGATCTTGCTGGAGTAGACATGGATTCATGATTTAATGCATGCAACCTCAACTCTATAATGAGTTTTCATTTGTAAGGGGGTGAGAGATTAGGAGAAGATTTGATAGAGAGCGAATTTAACAGTAGAGTAGAGGTAGAAGCTAGTCAATTTCTGAGCAAGTGATGTAACAGAACATTGGAATTGTTGCTGGAGTTTGGTGATTCAATACAATTGAAGGCATTGTGATTTTCTGGTGATCTCTTTTGTGTTGACTTATCTTGCATGGTTCTTATGATTCTATTTTTAAAATTGCTCATGGTTATTAGATTTAGATTTAGATCTGATTCAATGATGTTCATGATTTAATGTTTGAAGTGTTTGCAGTGTCCATACTTTTTGCTAGCTGATTGTTAGTTGCTTTGTAAAAAGACCTTTATATTCATTGTGCTTGGTTCAATTATGGAGATTTATTTATTTCAACAATTGGGTTGTCTTGGGTGAATGTTCATGATTGAAAATCTTTAAAACCTTAGAAGATTGTGTTTCTATAAGATTGCAGATTAATCTTGGTCAAGCAGAGATTGGTTTCGTTGGGATTGGTCATTTCAAGTGTTTATCATTTGCATTGTTGGTCTTAGAAATGGTTTAGATTTAGAAATTTCTCTAAACTCTTATCTCTTTTGCTGTTTATTTTGAATCTGGGTTAGTTTTAGGATTGAAAGCATCACCATATTGTTGCATCTGATGAAAATCCACTTCCAGATTGTTCATTTGTAAGGTCCTGTGATTACCAATATTTTCACATATTATCAGTTGTTTGTGCATTGTCATGACCTATGAGACCTTGGGTGATTTTCAGCAATTTATTGTTGAAGATTACCTTTCAAAGAGATAGAATATTATTTTTCTATCAGTTGTTGTTGGAAAACACCATCAACACGTATTAGCAAAGCTATACATAGAGATGTACATGGTCGTCTATAAAGATGGGTGGAGCTTGGAATGCAACATGACATTATTACACATTTGGGCTTATGATCACATCACCATCTTGCAACCAATGGTGGATAGCCCGGTCATGGTCAAGGGATGTCATATGTTTTTGCATTTGCTTCATTTTTGTGGCACCGTAAACTAGATGATTTTCCCTACTAAAGGTGAGTAATTGATGAGATAAAAAAAATTATTTGGTAGTCATAAGGGATTGTGAGGTATGGGATGATGATGTGCAACATATGTCATCTATGCAATGGAATCACTATTTGATAGGTCGAACATTGATGATTATTGAGTGGTATCTACCAATGAGAGTGATGCAATAGTTTGGGCTACAACAAGTGGTGTCGATGTAGGGGGAAATGTTTGTGAGGGTGGTGCAAGAGAAAGGTGTCTAGGGAGGCTACATAGAGCCATAAATAGCCAAACAATATTAACAAGACTCTCCAGTAGTGCCCTAGGACCCTTGTTGTGTAGTGATAAATGCACAAACCACATCAAAGTATGATGCATGGTGGGTTGGGTGTAGGCTAGTTCAGCTTACCATTCCACATGATTAGGTGGTAGCAAGGGATAATGATAGAGATGGAGGAGATGAGGATGGTCAATGAGTGCAACAAAGGGTGGATCTTGGAGAGGGATGCAAAGGGGAGGATCACCCAAATGATGAGGGGGATATTTAGGTATGATTGGGATTAATTATGTTAGAGTGAGATTAGTCAAGGATTGAGTGAGACAAATTATGGGTAGAGAAAGATGCAACACAAGTAGAGGTTGGTAGATTACAAGGTTTTTGAATGGGGCTTGGGTTGGGGATGGAGGGGCACAACTAACAATGGTGATAGCTGAGAGGGATGCCACTCAAGACATAATAGCCAGAGCATAGGGAGATGTTGCATGGTTGATACAAGAGAAGGATATAGCCCAATAGGCTATTGCAGGGAAGGGAATGCAATACATGTTGTTGGACTTGATGCATGTGAAATGGGAGATGCAACACTGCCATGCCTTGTATGAGCAAGTAGTGTCAGCTAAGTGAAGAGATCCTAGCTTTACAGTGAGCAACATGTCACATGGGTTGAGATCAATGAGATCAGGCCTATCAGTAGGTATGGGGCCACCTCCTTCTCAGGTTCACCACCACCACCACCAAGGGGACCATCCTGTCAAAGGGGACAAGTACAAGATAGGGTCAGAAGGATATATCATACCTTAAAGGATATCAGTTTTGGATTTACATGGTAGAGGCCTTCATAATTTATATCATGACAGTTAGTGATTATATATGAGATTGATATTTTTGTGGTGATGATGATGTGTGTATGACTTATGTATTTATTATGTTATGTGATGATGTTATGATGATTCATATGCTATGTGTGAATTTATATATATTGATGATTTTATGATGCCTAGATGGATGCAAATATGGTTAGATGAATGCATGTATGTTGGGATTGATGCATGTATGTTTTAGATGGATATATGTGTTTATGTTATGATGGTTTTATGCAATATTTCAGATTTGATAGATGTATAAAATTTATGATTTTCTAGGGTGTGTATGCATCTTTTATATTTGTATGTCATATGTATGGGTTACTAACATTTTTATGCAGGTATGGGATGTGTATGGTAAATGATGACAAGTTTACTATGGATTATGGAGATGCATTAATAATGGTAAAAAAAAATTAAATGGGAAATGCTTATTATAAGGAAATGTATTTTATTTTCTAAATTCTTATATGCAATGTGGATGGATAATTAGATATATGTGATTTTGTGAAATGATTATATGTAATATGGAATGGATGATTATTTTTATAAAATGATTACATGCATTGTGGAGGGATAATTATATAATTTACTTTTATAAATGTTTATGAACTATGGAAATGCATGTTGTATTATGATAAATGTGAATATATGGCTTATTATTATGGATATACTATAGAAATGTAAATGCAAAAAATATGGTAATGGTCCTAATGTATGAAATGGAGCATGGAAATGAATGTAAATATGGATTGGCTAAATGATGATGATGTGGTATTTTTTTCATGACGCAAGATGTGAAGAAGACCTAGGTTAGGTGGGTGAGGGATGAAAGCATGGGGGTTATATTGAAGCCTTGGAGTATGGGATGGTAATATATGTTTAATGTGAAAAAGATGAGAAGGATATGGGTTTGTGATTATGCTAAAAATGTGTTGAGTAATCCTAAAATTTGATATATCAAAGGACATTATGCCCCAATGATATATATGACCAATGTCGCCAGTGTATCCTTTGCATGGACTTAGATTCTGAAATAAAATATTTTCCAAAACATGCAATACCATTTACAACCTTAGCGGGTCTTGGAAGGAATGGATCATATATAAATTTTCTTGATTCACACAAGTTAATGACTTGGTGGGTCTATGCAAAGAGAAACCTGTAGTATATGGTGAAAGCATTCACCTCTACCTAAGGTAGAAATTAGCCTTGTTGGGTCATGCAAAGGACATTCACAAATATAGCACACAAAAATAATGATAATTCCCCCTTTTGTACCCATCAAAACACACCAAGATATGAGTAGATCTAGGTGGTCTCAAGTAGATATCTCCATGGAGGTGAAAGAGAAACATAAAAAATTACCCACAAAACTAGCACATGACCAACATATCTCTTGCCAAGGGTGGGGTAAGTGATAATAAAGATTATTCCATGATTGAGAAGGATTCATCCCTATGGGCATAGATGATGGGAACTTGGCATAGATGGTAGGATAATAATGGTGGTGACTAATGGACATGATTGTTAGTTATATTGATCTAATCATGTGTTCATGAAAGTAGATATGTGTTTTCATGTTTGATGTTTGATTTTTTCTTGTTGAGAAAGTCTTGTGAACCTCAAGTGATGGTGATGATCTGGTAGGGAAACCTTATTATTATTGGAATACTTTATTATGGGGTAGATGTGTTGAAGATGTGATGCTTTATTATGGGAAATGAACAACTAGGTCTATGATAAACCCAATCCAAGTCAACATTCAAGTACTTCCTCTTGTTTCCATTCAGGGTATAGTTTGATGGATAAGCATTTAATTCAGTAAGCTTATTATGATAGTGGAGAAAATTATAAGAAATTTGTCTCATCAATCATATGCAAAAGATGGAAGAAATGAGTGGCATACGAGTGGATTGGTCATGCAAACTGTATAATCAATCATATGAGAAATAGGAGGGAAGACAGAGAAGTGTATGGGTGACTTAGTCATGTAAGAATATGATGGTGGTTTTATCTTAGCAGGAGTTGTGCAGATTGTCTAAAGACAAGGATAGTGAGGTCACAAAGATGGAGATGGAAAAGACTGAGTGGTGAGGAGGAATGTATGGTGGGGCCAAAGCATGGTATGAAAATATTCCTCGTTAGAAAATAAAGGGAGGTTGAATTCTAGGGGATGGATGAGAGGGCCAAGTACAAAGAAGGGATGTATAATGGGGCAAGATCATGGAAGTTTTCTCATCAATTATATTAAAAAGAGGGAAAGTGTGGGAGGTGTATGTATGGTTTAGCATAACAAAATTTGTGTCCTTTGTATGAAGAAAAGAAGAATGCATTCACATAGATGAGGGGAGAGAAGGTCGAGTGACAAGAAGGAATGTGTAGTGAGGTGGGATCATGGTATAAAATCTTCCCTATTACAAAGTAAATGGTGGTTATGTGCATGGTAGAAAAAGCTTCTTGACTATAAAATGGAGGGTGAAGCAGAGCGGTACCTATTCCAAGTTGTGGTGGGCACATGCATTAATATACGACAATGAAAAATATGGGTGGGTGAATGGAAGGGATGAGGCCTAGTAGATGGTGGATACGACTCTACACATGATGCATGTTTTCTAGGTTTTCACCATGGTACTTGCCGAGGTGCCACAAGAAGTGGTTTTCACCATTGGAAAAATTATTTCTCTTTACTATTTTTATATTTTTCTTATTTATTTTTATTTTTTTAGATTTTTCATGATTTTTTGTTTTTTTTGGATTTTTCATGCATAGAATTTCTTAAGTTGTATAATATTCATCGACTCTTCTAGGGGTTTACCTTCCATAGTAGCCATTTGATAAGCACTTAATCCATATTTAGTTGTAATGGCATAGGGACCTACCCAATTGGATTTGAACTTGCATTTCTTTTCATAGTCCTATAGATTGCACTAATTTTCTTTGAGGACTAAGTCACCAATCTCAAATTTTCTATGTTTTATTTTCTTGTTATAGATACATTGAAGCTGATTTTGATAAACCTATAGGTGATTCAAATAATTATGATGTTTTTCATCCAATAATTCCAATTATTATACATGGGTCACTCTATACACTTCATTATCAATGAGATGTTGCAATGAGATCTTAAAAGATGGGAGTTTTACCTCAATTAGAAAAATGGCTTCGGCTGCATAGACAAGGGAATATAGGGTTGCTCCAATGGGAGTGTGTATGCTAGTTCAATTAGCCCACAAGGTAGGATTAAGTTGTAAATTCCAATCATGACCCACTTTATTGACCATATTTTGAGTATTTTTAAGATAAATTTGTTGGTAGCCTTGGCTTGGTCATTTCCTTTTGGGTAGTAGGGAGTGGAAAAATGGTTTTGTATATGGAATTTTTGGAAAAGGTCACAGACTTCTTGATTCTTAAATTGTTTTATATTATCCATGACAATAGAATATGGAAGACCAAAGTGATGAATAATGTAGTGCAAGATAAATTTTGCAATTTGTTTTTCTATGATATATGTTAACAAAATGGCTTCCACCCACTTAGTGAGGTATTTGGTAGTGATGATGATGAATTTGTGGTCATTGGAAGAGGATGGGTGGATTTTTTCAATAAGGTCTATCCCCAATCCTGAGAATGACCATGCAGTGATAATGGGTTGTAGCTCTTGTGATGGTGCATGGATTAAGTCGTCATGTTGTTGGCATGGCCAGAAAGTCTTTACAAATTGATGTGCATCTTATTCCATTGTCGGCCTATAATACCTAATGTGTAGTAATTTCTTAACTAGAGTGGAACCACTGGAATGGGCCCCAAAGATGCCTTCATGGACTTCACATAAAAAAATTTGAGCCTCATTAGTGTCTAGGCACCTCAAGAGGGTTCCTTCAAAGTTCCTTCGATAAATTGTATCACCCAACAATGTGAAGCAAACAAATTTATAGATGGACTGTTGTTGGGAAGTGGGGAGATTAGGTGGAAGGGTGTTGTCATGGAGGTAATTATATATATCCTAATATGAAGGTGAATTGGGACCAATGATGGCACATACTAACTCTAATTCAGGGAGATCATAGGTAGGAATGAATAGTTGTCCTATTAGGAATTCATATAGCTGGCTATTTTGGGGCATTGCCAATAGGGATCCAATTGTTGTCATGGCATCGGTTTCTTTATTACTTAAACAAGGCACTTGGTCAAATTGTATTTGCATGAAATATTGTTTAAAACTATCCACCGTGCTTTATAAGGAAAAACAAAATCATCTTTTATCTGGTATTCATCATTTACTTGCTTGATGACTAATTAGGAATCACGATAGACCTATAATTTTATGATTTTCCATTAGATAGCTAGCCTGGATCCTATAATCAATGCCTCATATTATGTAATAATTCCTTGAGGGGTGACAAACAATATTCCTACCCCCAAGCCGTGTTGAGTAAAAGATCCATGAAAATACAAGTTTCACCATGTACTTTCATCAAGAGAGAAAATGCCTTCATTTGAAAATTCCATCAAAAGTCGATGGTTATCCATTAAAAGAGCTTCTGCAAGTTGATCAACAAGCACTTGTCCCTTTATAGCCTTTCTATCCACATACTCAATATCAAACTCACTAAGGATCATAACCCATTTTTCCATGTGTTTGATGAGGGTAGCTTTAGAGAGTAAATAATTTAATGGATCTACTTTGGAAATAAGTTGTGTCTTATGGTTGTGCATGTAATGAAAATTTTTTGGCACAAAATAAAACTAAAAGGCATTCCCTTTCAATTAGAGTGTGATTTAGTTCACAACCTACCAAAGTGTGAGATATGTAATAAATTTCTCTATTTTCCTTTGTCATCATGTTGTGCCAACAATGCCCCCAGTGCCACTGTGGTAGCTAATATATAAAGTAAGAGATGTTTATTTGGATTAGGAGGCATGAGAACTGGTGATGAGGCAAGATAGTCTTTAAGCTATTGAAAATATTGTTGATAATTGTTTTCCCATTGGAGATGTGAAAATGGTTGGCACTTATCTGTAAGTTGGGCTATGAATCGCTTGATGGCATGAAGCTTCCCTTGAAGGCTATGCAACTACTTGATATTCTTAGGTGGAGGCATGTCCAGTATTGCTTTGACCTTAGCTACATCAACTTCTATTCCTCTTCTAGACATGGTGAACCCATGGATTTTTGTAGATGTGACACCAAATACACATTTCTTTGTATTTGAACATAACTGGCATTTTTCCAAACGATCAAATATTTTATCTAGCACTTTCACATGACCTAATTTTGTTTCATATTTTCCCAAAAGATCGTCTACATAATCCTTCATGATGACATGAAGCATATCATGAAATATTACAGTTATGACTCTTTGGTATGTAGCTCCTACATTATTAAGACCAAACAACATTACTTGGTAACAAAAGGTTCCCCATGGGGTGATACAGGCTATTCTATGTTGATCTTCTTCTATTATCCTTATTTGGTTATATCTTGAGAAGTTTTCTATGAGTGACACCATTTCATGTCCTACTATTAGGTCCATAATGATATCAATGTTAGATTGCGGGAAATCATCCTTTGGGATGCCTTATTGAGCTCTTGAAACTCGTTGCATATCCTGATGCCCCTAGTGGGTTTAGAAACTAACACTATATTAGAGATCTATTCAGGGTAATCAATTAGATGAATGAATCCAACCTCTAGGATCTTTTCTAACTCCACTTTAACTAAGAGAGATATTTGAGGATGTATTTTTATTAACTTTTGCTTGATTGGCTTGGTATCAGGATATATTGACAAATGATGGACCATAAGAGATGGATCAAGCCCTAGAAATTTTGCATCGGTTTACATAGTTTTTGAATCTCTATTTAAGGAAAGTTGATATGCTTTGATTCACATCTTCTTCCAGGGTTGCAGCCATGAAAGTGATCTTTGGTTCTTTTGTCCCGAGGTTAATTTTAGTAGTTGCTTTAGCCAGTATTGTATATGTTTACTAGTATTAAGGAATAGAATCAAGTGCCCCATCTTCTAGCAACTCAGAGAGGTTTTCACCATAATATACATCTTTTATTTTTACTTTTTCATAATCCAAAATTGCCTCGTGGATGTTTTCACTAAGGGATTGTTGTTTTCTATTATTTTTTATGACTAAGGAACATGATTTGTTCATCAAAGTAAGCATTGTTGTGTAATTTAATTTCAAATTCTCCCTTATGATCACCTATAGGTATATGTTCTCAAACTCACATGATTTTGATGATTGCTTCATAATTCTACAAAGTATCAAGAACAAGAGGTCCCTATTGATCCTAATTAATGAGTTCAGGATAAAAAATTCGAAGGTCAATAGAGCTAGATGGTGTGATGGTATAGATGTGTGTTTCCTTGAAGAAATGGGTGATGTGTTCAAAGGGTTCTTCATTGAGCCCCTCTTAATGGTTGTTAATGACATTAGAGGTCTTACCTACTTTATTGTGAGTACATTTATGCTCATTGAATACCATCTCAGTTGATCCATATCCTAGTCCATGATGGCTCATGTGATGCTTAAGTTGAATAGGATCCATTGTTACTTGTTCATGAAACCCTAGTCATTTACCTTTATATCCTATACACTAGTACAGAAACAACAATATATGACTGAAAAAACTACTAAAAACTGCTTATAAATGATTGAACTTGGTCGTGTGACCATTAGTAGTTTATTTCCAGTCATATAATATGTTACCAAATTGATGACTAAACCATTTTTAGTCATTTATTGGTTGTTTCGATTGATCGATTTGGTAGTATATTTAGTCATTGATTTAGTCATTCATTGTTGTAATTTGGTCACTTATTTAGTCATTTTTTTCAACTGATATATTTAGTCATTGGTTTATTCATTGATTGTTGTAGTCTGGTCACTTATTTAGTCATTTTTTATTCACTGATATATTTAACTGGTCACTTATTTAGTTGTTGATTTAGTCATTTTTTTATTCACCGATATATTTAGTCATTGATTATTGTTAACTGGTTACTTATTTAGTCATTTTTATTCATTGTTCACTGATTTCTGTCAATTGGTAGTATATTTAGTTAATTTAATTATTAATTGATGTCAATTAGTAGTAGAGTTAGCCATTTTAATTGACTGATATTTGAGGATTTAAGCATAAAACACAAAAATACACATCAATCATCAATTGCACACAATAAGCCATCCATTGAGAAGGAAAAATTGGTGAAATTTATTAATAAAAGAAAGGTGTTTTAATTACAGCTTAGAAATAGAGTATTACAATTGTTATTTTTAGTCACAAGACTAAAAATTTGTTACAATATTGCATAGAAATGACTGCAAGAAAGAAACTTCTACAATAATAGAAATGCATGCTTGAAGCCCTTCAATGCGAGCACATGCCCCTTTCAACTCTTAAAACTTCTACAATGTGAGCAATCTTCCTGGAGCAAGTTGTAACGTGTAGAATCCAAGAAGGAGAGTTTTGATCATGTCTCATCTATGAAGCTCTCTCCTTCAATACAGTCAACAATAACCTAGCTAGAATCTTTCCTCATTTATATGCAGTGTGCCATCTAATATGAGCAATAGGGTGCTGCCTTTTTTTCCATGAATGAAGCTATGCCTCAATACAACCAACAAAATTACTATTAGTCTCAATTTAGAAAGAATAAAAGTGCATTGTATATTGCAAGTTTACAAAAGTCCAAACACAGCAGAAAGATAAATTAATTAAAAAATTGTAGCCTCGTCAACAAATTCCTTAAACAGAGTGTTCAACATAGGCCTGAAATATGCATATTGAACCCTTGATTTTAGAACCTTGTTCAAAGTTTAAGAAAGGTGATATGCTCAAATTATAGAATGAAGTTGACATTATAGAATGAAGGCTATCAACACTAACCAGACTAGAACAATATTATCAACAGAAATTTCCTAGAAACCAAGCCCAAGAATGCCATCAAACTTAATTAGAAAACAAAAATGTCAACCCTGATTCATGTGTTGTTTGAGTAAAGACTTGCACCATGGAAGAATCCATTTATACATAAATTCCAAATTAAGTTGATGAGAAAATATCTTTGATATCCAACTAGGAAGCCTTAACATACAAAAATTACTAACCTGACGTTTCACTACAAGTTTCCCAATGGTGACATCATCTTTACTTAAGAAACCAGATATTGATCCACTGCCATATTGAATCTCACAGGATTCTCCTTCACAAACAAAAAATGATATATATTAATTTTATAGCAACTTCCTTAATATCCCCATGTAAGCAGACTAAACTAAGTGAGGTTGAGGGTTTGAAGCAGAGTACCATCTTCTTGGTATGTGCTTGACTTTGATGACTTGTATCTTGAATAAAAATAGCAAGCTAGTTGCACTGTAAAATCATTGTTAATCATTGTTATAAAAATAACCACAAAATCCTCCTTAATTAAAATAATCCTTCTAGATATTTCAGTTAATTTCTAAGAGAGCTAATTTCAATATCCAAATAGCCATCAATCTATTTACTGTATATAATTTCCCATAATTCAAAATTTGAATGTAATGAAACTAACCATAATTACCAAAGATTTGACACCAAAATGTAGTACAAAATGAATTGTTTGACATAATGCCTCAAAGAGATGTCATCTCATGGAATGAAATGATATGATTCTAGAATGTGCACAAAATGGATTTTGCAAGGAAGCTCTCAAAATATTTGACTTAATGAAGCACTCTAGAACACTGACATTGTAAGCTTTGATTGTGTTCTCGATGCATGCAGTCATGCAGGTTTAGTGGATGGGGGCTGCACATACTTCACACGTCAGCAACTCTTATTGCATTACATATATAGTTGATCATTAGGAGTGTATGGTTGACCTTTGTGCCCGTGCTGGCTATCTTGAGGACACCCTAAACATTATTACTAAGATGGCAGTTAAACCTTTGGTTCCTGTGGATCATATATGAATATAGGTCGATTATTCCAGCAACACTTCTTTTTTAGTTGGATCCTAAAAATGTTGCAACTTATGTTCTTCTCTAAAACATCTATGCAGAAGTGGGTAGGTGTGGTGAGGTTCAAATAGTAAGGATATTGATGAAAGATAGAGGAATTAAAAATATACCTGCATGTAGTTGGATTGAAGGGCATAAAATGGTACATGTTTTTTTGTGTAGGAGACAGATCATGTCCACAAACATGGGAGATCTATGCAAAATTGGAGAAATTGGCTTGGAAAATGAAGGAAACAGGTTATTTCCAGATTCAAGACTTTTTACTCAATGCTATGGAATAGAAGAAAAAAGAATCATTTATCTGCCACCATAGTGAAAATTTAGCAATTGCATTTGGTTTGTTAAACATGGCCCCCGGTACAACTATTAGAGTTGTTAAGAACCTTCAATTATGTTATGATTTCCACACTGCATCTAAATTCATCTCCAAGATTGTTGCAAGAGAAATTATTCTGAGAGATGTGAACCATTTCCATCATTTTAAATAGGGACAATTTTCTTGTGGAGAATAATGGTGATGCTAAATGAAACAATCTAAAAAATAGGCTTACACTATAATAATGTGCACTACATCAGATATCCAGTAATAACAAAGGGACATCCATCAAAGCATAACAACAAGGATTTTTTTTGTCATATGTTGTAGTTACAAGTGCCTTGCTAGACATACATGAAAATGTGGAAGCAATATACACAAGGCAAGTGAACTGTTTTAAAAAAATGCCTCAAAGAAATGTGATATTTTGTTTTATAGTTTAACCATGATACCGCACTATTTTGACATGATCCTTGTGATGATGCGGGATGTTACCACTACATTGCATCGTGTCTTCTTGGCTCTAGCGGGGATGTGGGAGAAGTATTTGATTTACTGCCATACTACACATTTATTGCTCGACCTTCGTGGTAATGCGGGATGTTACTGCTACACCACACCGTGTCTTCTTGGCTCTTGTGGTATGGTGGTATTATGAAACTTGTCACAACAAACTTATGGAACTTTTCATGACCATCTACTACCTTGACACAACAGTCTTATGAAACTTGTCAATATTTATTGGCATCTTTTAAATTACATTTAGATCTATAAGGAAACTATCCTATAGGGATGACAGTCCCAAGAAACATGGCAATGGTTACACAAATAAATAGTTAACCATGAATTTTAAATGCATAATGAAGAATATACAAAGAGTTAAGTCGGTGAGAAAAAATCCTTGGAGAATTGTCATAAAAGGTATGACAATCTAAGAGTTCATAGTAGAAAATTGTATACCCTCAAAGACCTAACAGTCATAATAGACCTAGTGATAGCTTTCAGAGTCATAAGAATAAATTCATAAGAGAATAGATGCAAGAGCATGAAAGACACTGAGATGGAAGGGAAGTTGGTAGAGTTGAAGAATCAGACCTGTAGTGAGAAGGTAGGGAGAACAAAGTAATTTATAGTCAAGATCATCATGGCAGTTTCTCAAGTGACTATATTTGGGCAAGGAGAGAACTCAGTGACAACATTACCATCAAAACAATAAGGATGCTCAAAACCCTACCAAACCCTAGGGCCTTTTTCATCACCTTGTAGAGATCTCAAACATGCATGAAAATATTTCACAGAGACTAAAATCATCTCTATTTTTCATTATCACAAAAAGTAACAAAAAGTAACAAAAATATAGATTTACAAGTGATGAAAAGAAGTACATGGAAAGTATATTATGCTGAATTTATTTATTTTTTAAAACTTAACCATTAACTATCCAATACAATCTAACAAAATACAAATATACAATGAAATACTATGATTAAAAAAATGATAATTTTAACAGTTATCTTAAGGTAGACAAAAAAAAATTGTGCAAGTGAAAAATAACACCCTTAGATTATTCTAAACAAATAACATTTTCATTTACATAATTTTCAAGCAACATTTTTTTAGATTCGTCCAACTATACAAAAATCAAATCAAATTTGCAACAATCTCAAAGATCTGGAGGTTTATTCTGATATTTTTAGATCTATTCTTGGGTGTATCCTGCAAACTTCATCATAGAAGGATGGTTCATCACCTCATTTAGACCTAGATGTGGAACTGCCTTTGTTGTTTCCATAGAATCTAAATAGGCCTAACAAATGCTGGAAGAAATAACCCTGTAAACATGCAAAAGGAAAAACTAAATCAGTAGTAATTTACTAATTTTCATTCAACTTCTTTGTATCATTTTAAGTACCTAATTCTATTGTACTTTAAAGATTTATAATATGAAGTTTAGCTATTCAAATAGCTTAAATAATTTTAAGTTATAAAACTGATAAATAGGCTTTAACAATTCAAAAAAAAATCCACTTCTAAAATTTTAAATATCTTTACTGTATCTATTTACTGTTATTAGAGAGTTGCAAATTGTGAATTTTCCTCTATCCTATAGGACTGATAAAGGAAGAACACTGTCAAACAGTGATTTAATCATAACAAACAGTCCAAAAACAATGAAAGTTACTGCCAAATGGTGACAAAGATCTATCCTCTAAGTCATTTGCACATGGTGATTGAGAACACAGTGAGTAAGAAGTAAAAGAGCACTAGATCATAGCACTGCAAAATGGTCATGATTTATGCAATGAACTTCACTATTCTTTTGATCACAAAGAGATCAAGATAATAACCAACATACTGATGTGCACAAAGAATGTTCATGGAGTGCAAACTTCCTTACAAAGCAATTACCATAACAAAGCTTGAGGTGAATTGCACCTACTATTTTATGTTGATGTGGATATGTTCTAACCTGTAGTTAATTGTTGCAGCATAACAAATAGGCTAAATAGTTGTTCATATACCATTGTTTCAAATTCTAAATTGCTATACCTTATTCTAGGATAAAATCACAGGGGGGGTCTATACATAAGACACTATTGTTTCAAATTCAAATTGTTGGCTCTTTCACAATTGTTTGCTTCATTTATTTGATCTAAGATAGCCTATTGTATAGAAGATGCTCTCAAAATCACAGTAAAATCCTTTATTTTGTGATGACTGTTCAGAATCCTCCCATCATAACAATGAAAAAAAGCATCAGTCATTAACCTGAACTTTGCAAGAGTTTCATCAAATTCTACTTTTCCACTCTCTTTTCCATTCTGAATTTTATTCCTAGTTTCATCCATGAAGAACTTCCTCAGCCTGTAGATTCTTCTATTAGCCATAACTTTACCAAGTGTTGAGGATAACTTCAAGTTTTTACCCAAGTAAGGCCAAATTTTGTCAATTGCTACTTAGGTAAAAACTCGAAGCTATCCTCGACACCTGGGAAAGTTATGGCTAATAGTAGGATCTATAGGCTGAGGAAGTTCTTCATGGATGAAACTGGGAATAAAATTCAAAATGGAAAAGAGAGTGGAAAAGTAGAATTTGATGAAACTCTTGCAAAGTTCAAGTTAATGACTAATGCTTTTCTTCATTGTTATGATGGGAGGATTCTGAACAGTCATCCCAGAATAAAGGATTTTATTGTGACTTTGAGAGCATCTTCTATACAACAAGCTATCTTAGATCAAATAAACAACATGATCTACAGGCTGAGGAATTTCTTCATGGATGAAATTGGGAATAAAATTTAGATTGGAAAAGAGAGTGGAAAAGTAGAATTTGATGAAACTCTTGCAAAGTTCAGGTTAATGACTGATGCTTTTGTTCATTGTTATGATGGGAAATATTTTGAACAGTCATCCTGAAATAAAGGATTTACAATGATTTTGAGAAAATATTCTATATAGCAGGCTGTCTTAAATCAAATAAATGAAGCAAACAATTGTGAAAGAGCCAACAATTTTGAATTTGAAACAATGGTTTCTTATGTATATACCCCCCCTGCGATTTGCTCCTAGAATAAGGTATAGCAATTTAGAATTTGAAACAATGGTATATGAACAACTATTTAGCCTATCTGTTATGCTACAAAAATTAACTACAAGCTAGAACATATCCATATCAACATAAAATACTAAGTGCAATTCACCTCAAACTCTGTTGTACCTGAGTATGACAGCACCTGAGCTTCTAGTGTTTCTAGACGAAACCTATAGCGGAAAAGTGTAGTCTCCATCTGAAGGAACCATATTCAGAGCTCTTCCTTTAAATGAGGGTTGAAAACATTAGAATAAAATCAATACCATTATTCTAAAGTAACAATTTGTATCAAGCCAAATGTCAGAAAGTATAATTAAAAAGACAAATCCTTACAATTGGACCTCAAATTGGACCAAGTAGATTTATGATTTTATCTTTAGAATGTAGGAACTTTCTTTTTCGGAGCTTCACGATCTCAAATTGGATCTAAAATTGGACCGATAAAATTTATGATTTCATCTTTAGAATGCAAGAACTTCCTCTGTCAGACCTTCACAACCTCAAATTGGATCTGAAATTGGTCTAGTAGATTTATGGTTTTATCTTTAGAATGTACAAACTTTCTCTATCAGATATTAAATATCTCAGGTTGGATGTCCAATTGGACCAACAGATTTATGACTTTATCTTTAGAATAAAGGAACTTCCTCTATCAGATATTCAAAAATTCCTGCACTCAGGTTCTACTTCCCAATGAAAACACCCAAAAGTGTTTCACACCGGCTCAAGGTACTCTCCAACCTGGTTATGTCACTAATAGCAATCCAATTTTGCCTAAACCGTCCATACCCAAACGTTGCATCACAATCTATTCTTCCTACACATAAAAATGCCACATATTAACCCCTTCTAAATAAAACTCAAAATCATCATAAAACCATAATTAATAAATCATTTCAGCTTCAGAAAGAATCTGATGTCATTTACTATCAAAACAAAATTTGTATAGACTAACATTTATGACATAATAGTGTGAAGTTGTGCACGCTCTAAATTTTGAATTTTTGTAACTCTGCTACTCAATGAATCAGTCTGGAGGGGGCCCCATGGAGGCTCCCCCACCAAAGTAACCTATTGTTTCCCAGAATAATGTTGCCTCTTTGTGTGGGAGAACCACCCCATGCTTTGAGCATATTCCATTATCTGGGGGTTTGAAAACCCTGTTTTTTCTTCTAAAGGAAAATCTTGTCCTGGCCTAGATGCCCAAAAGGCTTCCTATGTGGATAAGCTTGTTGGAGGTCAAACTTCGACAAGGACACCTCAAAAATCCATGATGACTTTTTGTACTATGGAGGGGGACGAAGTGGACATCTCGGATGATATTTTGAATGATGCTATGGAGGGGTTGAAGCTGTCCTTGGTGGGGAAATTCTTCACTGGACGACCCAACATAGACCAAGTACGAAAATGGGCCTTTGACACTTGGAAACTCAAAGGCAGCGTTTCTATAAGCGCTATGCCCAAGGGTCTCTTTTTGTTTACCTTTGTTATACCTGAGGATATGTTAAAGGTCCTCTCAGGTGGACCGTGGGCTTTTGATAGTGGTTTTAAAAATATTTTGTCTTTATGCAAGTGGAAACCAAGGTTTGACGCCTCTGCTATTTTGGGGAAAGTTGCTCCAACCTGGGTTAGGCTCCCTAGGTTGCCACTTGAGTTCTGACATCAGAAGGTTTTTAAAGGAATATTTGATTCCTTTGTTTCCTTGGTTACCATAGAAAAATTTACTCTTATTAAAACAAGGTTAGCCTATGCAAGAATTTGTGTTAACGTTGAGGTTAACACAGTCCTACCCACTTTAGTGACCTTAAAATCTAAGTTTGGTAAATGGGTTCAGCCTCTAGAATATGAGTGAGCCACTGTTTTCTATCAGGGATGCAATAAATTTGGGCACCCACAGGATGCTTGCAAAATAGCTCCTCTTGAGCCTAAGATTCCCCAAATTGAGACACAAGTGAATGACCTGTTGAAGAATAAGACTTTGATGAATTGTCCAAGGGAATCAGAAATCTCAACACCCAATAAAAAACTGTTAATCACGAAAAAATCCTTTAACCCAGACATGGAAAATATTACTAATGATAATTTGGAAAGGTTGTTTTCAGAAGCTTCCAATGAACCATCCAATGTTTCAAGAATAGCAAAATGAAGCCTAGGAGGAAGGGGAAATTATAAGCCAAAAAGAATAGTTTGACCCCAACTCAGGACCACCATGAACCAATTTTGGAGGAGGAGCAAATGTCACAAAGCAAGGATGATAAAGGATGGATAAACATTGTGTCACGAAAAAAGAAAACACCAAATGTAGGAGGAAATAGTAAAGTTGGTAGACCCCAATTAAAAGAAACAACAAAAGATGTGGCAGCAGGGAAACAGAGGACCCTGGATTCACTGGCAGGGAACAAACCGAAAAGGAAGTAAGGGAGGTTGACCTCCCAACGTGGGCAATATCATCCTGATACTGCTCCTTAGCCCTTTGAAATTATGAAGATCCTATCTTGGAATGTAAGGGGTTTCAATGGCCCATATAAACAGCATGTGCTAAAAGCGTGCTTAGCTGATGTGAAACCTGACATTCTCTTGATCCAGGAAACAAAAATGAAAAAGGAAAGTTTTGAGAAAAACCTGAAGTGGCTTTGGCCTGGTGTTGGTTTCAATGCTAGTGATGCAGAAGGGGCCTCTAGTGGGATTGCTACCTGCTAGAATTCTTCCCAGTTTAGTGGCAAGTTGAGATTCAAGAATAAAAACAACCTCTTGATTAGTATGGAGGATGGAGATACTTCCATTAAATGGAATATGGGGAATATATATGGCCCAAATGCAAGGTTGGATAGGTTGGACTTATGGAATGTGTTGGATGGAGTTATGATTAACAACAAAGATGAACTATGGATGCTTGGAGGTGATTTTAATTCCCCGCTATATCCTTCTGAGAAAAAAGGAGGTCTCACTAACTTCTTAGAGAGTATGATGGATCTTTCAAGCTTTATTGACTCAATGGGACTTATGGATATCCCTCTTATAGGATCCCACTTTACTTGGAAAAATAGAAGGCAAGGTAATCAACTCATCCAAGTGAAGCTGGATAGATTCTTGATCTCCTCAAACTAGAATATTTTGCAGAATGTCTCTCTTACTGCCTTTCCTAGAACGGGTTCTGACCATAGTGCTCTTCTTCTGGAATGGGATGATAGGGTGATTAAAAAACCTTACCCCTTCAGGTATGAAATCATGTGGTCCCTTCACCCGAACTTTAAATCTCTAATTGAAGAATGTTGGAACCTTCCTTGTGATGGCACCTCGATGTTTAGGTTAACATAGAAGTTTAAAAGAATTAAGGAAAGGGTTAAACGATGGAACAAATAAACTTTTGGGAATATCTTTACTACTAAGAGGAATCTGAATTTGAAAATTATGGAAGTTCAAGATCAAATGGATGCTAGAAATTGTAATGATGAGATCTACATAATAGAAAGGGAGCTTAGAGCCCAATGACACAAAATAAGTGAGGAAATCTTCTAGAAACAGAAGTCAAGATTCAGTGGCTTAAGGAAGGAGATAGGAATACTAAGTTTTTCCACCAATCTAATATGAAGCATAGAGGAAGAAACAGGATCAGATCTCTCACCACTTCTAATGGTACTAAACTTGAAAGGGAAGAAGAAATAGCAAATGAGGTTATTTCCTTCTATTCAAATTACCTAGAGCCTTCAAGGGTCAACAATCTAGATTTGGGGGAATTCTTGCATGTTATACCTAATGTTATCACAGAGGAAGACCTGAAAGAATTAACTAAGTGTGTCACTTTGGAAGAGGTGAAGGAGGCAGTTTTCTCTTTTGGAGCTTTCAAAGCTCCGAGACCTAATGTATTTCCTCCCAACTTCTTCCAAGTCTACTAGGAGATTATGTCTATGGACCTCTTAATTGTTGTTAAATATTTTTTTAGATCGGATAGAATCTTGAATCAGATGAATACCACTTTTTTGGCCCTTGTCCCTAAATACGATGAAGTTGCTTCAATGAATGATTATAGACCTATAATTCTATGTAACACTACTTATAAGATTTGTTCCAAAATTATTGTCAACAGGTTGAAGCTAGTCTTAGGAAAAATAATTGCTATCAATCAAAAAGGTTTTGTTCAAGGAAGACAAATTTTGGATGCAACAATTTACACTCATGAGATCCTGCACTCTATGGATTATAGTAAAAATCCAAGTATGGTGCTAAAACTTGACATCTCCAAAGCTTATGATAGCATTACTTGGAATTTCTTATTTGTTGTTTTAGAAAAATTTGGCTTTAAAGGTAAATTCCTCAATTTGATAAAATCATGTGTTACTACCTCGAAGTATTCGGTCCTAGTTAATGGTATTGCCCATGTTTTTTTCTCACTTGGTAGAGGGCTGAGATAGGGAGATCCCTTATCTCCTTACCTTTTTGTCATTGTGGCAGAATCTCTTGGCCGCAACATTCAGAAACAACTTAATAATAAGTCCCTAAACGGTTTCTATGTTGCTTCTTCCTTATCCTCACCCTCACATCAACAATCTATTGATGATACCATTATAATGGGGGAGGCTTCGGTGGTTGAAGCTAAACAATGGAAAACTATTCTGGACAATTATGCTAAATTTTTAGGACAGTGTATAAATTACCAAAAAAGAAAATTTTATTTTTTCAATACTAGTCAGCTTGTGAAAGATAAAGTGATAAGGATTTTGGGGTGTCAAGAAGAAAAATTACCCACTACTTACCTTGGTCTACCTCTTTTCTCTCGAAAGCAGAATAGTAACTACTGGAACTATATTGTGGAGAAAGTCCAGAAAAAATTGGCTGGCTGGAAAGGCAAATCGTTGAGCTTGGCAGGAAAAATTCAGCTATTAAAGGCCTTCCTTCATAATATTCTTGTCTATTATCTTTCAATGTTTAATATACTGGCCTATATTGTTGAGAGAATTGAAACAATTCAAAGAAGATTTGTATGGTCAAGAGTGGAGGAAAGGAAAAGAATGGCTCTCATCAAATGGAGAAGCTGTGTGTCTCAAAGAAAGAAGGTGGGTTAGGCATCAAAAGATTAAAATTGTTTAATAAGGCATTGGTGGAAAAGATGGGCTAGTTTCTCTTGGAAAATGAAAAATATTGGGCTACTATCCTAAGGGATAAGTATCTTAAAAATAAGGATGCTAGCTATTTTCTAAGGAATAAGTAGCTTCTGCATCGGTCTATGTTTTGGAATAATCTCCTTAAAACTCGAGGAGTGTTGATTAGAGGTGCTAAAGTGAGGATTGGTAATGGACTCAACACTGATTTCTGGGATGACCCCTAGTCCACACCGACCCCACTGTCGACCTCTGGAGATCTCCAAAAAATCAGAATAAGACTAAAAAGGGAAATTGGGAAAAAAAATTATAATTATCTAATGTGGGATGGATGGAGACCCAGGTGGAAAAGCTTCAAATAATATCTAAGTAATGTTGTTATCAGGGGAAGCAGACAATAGAATTGAGACATTGCTATTGACCTGCTTATGAAACAAATTGGAAACCCTGACCTTTTTTCAAGAAATAGAAAGGATGAATGGATCTGGGCAAAAATCGCTAATGGTAGGTTCTCGGTTAAATCAACTTATGACTCAATGATGCAACAAACTATGGTCTTGGGTTCTTTTGACTGGTTTAAGGTCTAGAAGAAGAACCTAATCCCAAAAATTAACTACTTCTAGTGGACGGTTATACATGGCAAGATCCTCACTATAAACAACCTAAAGAAAAGAGGTTGGTATCTTGTAAATAGGTGTAGCCTTTGTAATGAAGAAGAGGAAACCATCATGCTTTTGTTTTTTTAGTGTTCTAATGCCCAAGAAGTCTGGGTTTTTTTTCTTAATGCTCTAAAGGTGGAGTGGGTTTTCCCTATCAATGTTCAAATGTTTGTTGAAGGATGGAGCTTTTTCCCTTATTCCCACAATATAATTAGTGATTTGTGGGGACAAATTCCCCCATTTTTGCCTTGGGGTCTATGGAAAGAGAGGAATAATAGAGTGTTTAGAGAGACTGCAAGAACTAGCAAGGAGCTATGTTTAATTGTTAAAAGACAAATTCAGGAAAATATGGAAAGCTGCAAGTACAAGCAAGCTAAGAAACAACCAACTCAGCATGAGCTAAGAATAAAAAAGCAATGGGAGCTCTCCCATGATTTAAATAATATTAACTGGTTAAAACAACTTATAAGAAGGAGCATTGTCTAGATCCCCTCGGATCCAGGATGGGTGAAATGCAACTTTGATGGTTGCTCGAAGGGAAATCCTGGATGGGTTGCAGCTGGTGGAGTAATAAGAGATGATAAGGATGCCTTCCTGATTGGATACAACAAAGGCTTAGGAACAACTACAAACAACTTTGTTGAGGCATCTGCTATTTGGATTGGTGCTAGACTTCTCAAAGAGAGGGGATACAACAAGGTAATTGTAGAAGTAGACTCAAAGCTGATAATAGACTATCTCAACAATAGGGTGAATATTCCTTGGGAAATTAGAGATCTGTTGGAAGATTGTAAAAGCATATTGCAAGAGATTCAATGTGTTAAAAATTTCCACTCATTAAGGGAAGGAAATAGGGCAGCGGATATGACGGCCAACCTTGGTGTAAATCAAGAAACTTTAATAAACTGGGACTTTATTAATTTTCCTAATCAAATTAAGGAAGTCCTAGCAAAAGAAAGACTTGGTGAAAAATACTTAAATAAAGGACTATAAGGAGGGGTTTCTTAATTATTAATATGATTGGTGGGAGGAGAAGGCTTATGAGGATGTGGACCCCATGGATGCAAGCTGGAAATTTGATTGGTCAGCATCAGAGGCACGTTTTAAAGCGATTGCTAAATCCCAATAAAAGGCATTGCAATCGTGGGAAAGGACAACCAGACAAGAAGTTTTGGTACCGAGACAGGAAAATTTTAAATTTGGAAAAAAATAGCATGTGGTATAATCTAAGGATCGATCTTCGATGTGACAGATGGAGTCGCGTCGACAATAGAAATAAAACATGGAATAAAACAAATGCTATCATTGCAAGGGAGGCGGAGCTGCCACAAGCAATAATGATTATGGGCGAAAAGGTGGTAATCGAGGAGTGAATTTTTTTATGAATTATAGAAAAAACCCTAAGCCAACTACATTTCAAATGAATTGTCACAGAGTTACCATTAGAACTGAGAGTGTGGAGCTACTGGTTGCGAGTGTTGAGGACATCAAAGGTAACAAAAGTGATTTCCTTCTCGTTCCCAAAATTTTCTCTAGCTCAGATAACAATATGGGAGGTCCTAGGAAGCGTACCGAACCTCACAAATTTGACTCACTTCGCAACAATGAGGGGCTCTAGGGTCTTTTTGAGTAGGTGGGTTTCACTCCGTATTTTGTTGCAATGGAGGGATATAACGAAAGACTCAACTATAAATTTGCAAATGCATGGAGAGATGGTGAAGTAAACCTAGGTAGGCTTCAGTTTAAGGTGGATGCGAAGCTAATTATGGAAGCGACGAGTTTGGCTTACGAAGGGACAAAGGTTGCAAAGGTCAGCAATGGTAAGTATCAGGACTATTTCGAGAAGTTTTTTGAAGGAAAAGAGAAACCTGAAAGATTTCAAAATGGGTACTCTAGGGTTAAGTTTCCACCTCTGTATCATAATGTGTGCTTTATTGTAATGAAATATTTTACTCTCGAAGGCTGCTACTAGTCTATCCATGGATACCACTTTCCCATCCTCAACCACATTAGACATCAGGAAAAAATATTTTTTCTATTTTCTTGTTTTCCTCTCTTAGCCAGAGTCTTACTCATGGATCCAATCCACCTTTACATCAGGCCCTCATAAGAGCCATTTGCAAATTTTTACTATCCAGAACCCCTTAGAAAAATCTTGTTATTAAGATGATTGAAGACCCAAAACCCCATAGCTCGGTGAAAATTGAGCTTCTTAAATACCATCCCCTCCCTACACCTAAAAAATCTAGCAAGAAATCACAAATCCCTAAGAAATCTAGTAAGAAATCACAAAGCCTGGACACCACTATGTGGAAGGATTTACTTATGGTCACGCCAGAGAAAAGAAAGGATATGTTGATGGAGATGGGGACTAAAAAAAGGAGGAGATTGATTTTGCGTGAACTTGGGGAAGAGGTGGACACAATTACTATTCCTGATGACAATGAGATGGAAGGCTTAAACCCTGGTGGAAGAAGGTAAAAAATACTAGTTATGGCGGCATCGAAAGGATAGGAGAGTAAGAAAAACACACAGAGCCCTGAAGAAAAAAGTATCCAAATCCCACCAGAGAGTGTTGAAAAGAAAGAAGAAGAGGAAAATGATTCCTCAACTGAAGAAATTCCTGACATTCAAGGAGGAGACTAGGCTGAAGAGGAGGAATCGAATGCAGAAAGCGAGGATGGTAATGGTGATGAAGAAAAAGAGGAGTCGCAGCATGAGATGGCTCAAGAGGAGGAGGAAGTAAATGTTATGGATAATCAAGAGAGGGATGAAAAACACCAATAAAGAGGAAGATAAGGCTGAGGATGATGGGAATGGAAGGATTAAAAGACTTGAGGAGAGGATGCAGATTTTGGAAAAGAGGATAAATGAGAAGGCGGGGGAAAATAAACTTCATGCCCTTGAAAATTTGGTGAATGGAATTATTGAGGAAAGACTGAAGGTTCTAGAGAAAGGGATGCAAGAAAAAGGAGATGAAAATAGAATTCAAATCCTGGAAGAAGTGGTTTAGAACGTGTGTATGGTGGTTGATGTTGAACATTATGAAGAAGGTTGTTATGGTGACTATTTCCAGCATGGGAAAAATCAAAAAGCAGCGGGTGATGGTGAAGATTTGGCTAGCAAGATGGAGCTGAAGGCAATAGTGAACAACACTATTGAAGATCTGATGAAAGCATGGAGGTTGATCAAGGATGCATAGCTTGGATGCTTTGTTGTGTGGCTTTTCTTTTTGTTTATGATGATTATCTCTACTATGTTTTATAGGATTGTTGTTACTAGTTATGGCCATGGGTGCCAAAACTTAAATATCTATAATGTTGTTTATATTTAAGTAGGAACATTATGATAGATGTTTATAAGTATTGTAGATGGATAGGAAAGGATGCTACTGATACTAGATTAAGGTTTTTTTATTAGAATGATAGAACTGTTATGTTTGATTGTATGGGAATTGGTTAAGAATTTTTTTTGTGGGAGGGGGAAGTTTGGTGGGCTTCTTGTTTTTGTTGTTTCTTACCACCTTTTGTTCTTATCATGATGTACTTATTGCTCGGGTCAGGGCCCTTTTCCCTACTTAATCAATCAAAAACAAAAGTTGTATAAATCACAAAAAAATCCATGAAGCCATCCATCCAAAGAGAAAATAAGCAATGTAAGGATTTGAGCAATATAAGTCCACAGGTTTATGTTGTAACAGTAATGGAATCACCATAAGAGCACAACCGAGGAACAAATTCTTGTGACTATAATTATGTGATCCATAACTCTATTGGTCATGTGGCACAATTCTGCTATAACAAATATAAGATGCATTCATGTGTGACCCAAGTTTAATGTGGCTATGTTGTGATAGAAATGGAGGCACTCATATGAGCACAATTCATGTACAAATCACTGTCATCACAATTAGGTGTCAATCATCATTGGGTGCATTTAGGTTGACTCAAGTTTAATAGGTTACCATGTAATGATAGAATGATCCAAGAGTGATTACCTCTTGCTGCAATAAAGATCCTATAACTCTGGTTGATATGCAGAGTGGTTGTGTTATATCAATTATGTAGTGCATTCAAGCACAACCCATATTTAATGGGATATTCTAGAGAGTGATCAATATTTTCTAAACCTTATGAATGTTACTTAAAAGTGTACAACTTAAACTACAAACCAAGTTTGTTACATACTTGAATGCAATCTTGGGTTACCACAAACTATAATAATGTGATTTGCTAATAACCATTATAGAAAGTATTAAATAAAGACCCATGCTATATAGGATACATTTCCCTAATCAGGTTTACATACCTTAATGATCAAACACAAGCTTCCCACACACTCTAGGATACAATCCAAGATCATACCACAACCCTGTCAAGACAGCTAATTTTCTAACCCAAAATTTAAGGTTGTTTTTTAATACCAACATAAGCATTGGTAAGAGCATGACTAGGGTACAAAACCTAGGCCTCTATAGAAACATAAACCATAACTCTAGCGGATTAGTGAGGTTGCAATACCAGAAAGATTGAGACATTGTAGCCAATAACAAAATCTTGTAATCTAAATATTGTAGCCAATAACAAGCACACTATGTAGCTTAGTGACATTTGTAAATGAAATCTATGGTAAAAAGAATGATATTCACTTGAGGTGTGACAATCAAAAAGAGGCTAAGCAGTGACAAGATAATAAAACTCAAACCTTGCATAGTAAAGTGGAGATTTTAATAGTGAGTTTCCTTACCCCCTTGCTAACCTTAAGGGTTTTTCAAATACTATTGGAAATGTTAGACAAGGAAAATGCGATCAAGGAATGACTATCCAAATGAAGTAACAGTGGTAATCATAGGTTCAATGTTTCTTCTTAGCCATTGTATAATGGAGGTAGTGGATTTCATGTTTGAGCAGTATTTTGAGACTCATCAAAGATGGGAGAATAGTGAATAATACCTTGTGGACTGTGAAGGAGTGACAATAAGGTTAAGGATCTTAAGACCCACAATACCATGAAACAATGAGTCCCCTATAGTAAGTAGGCAGTCTATAGGGAATAGTTTGATTTTACAGAAGGATGCTCATGAAAGGAATCTTCAAGTGACAATGAGTGAGTTGTTTGAGATTGTAGCTGAGGGTACAATATCCAATCTTAAAGGCAGTTAGCAAAGCAATAAATGTGCAAGAAAATCAAATCATACAGAGCAAACAATTCACAATGTTATCTTGCATAATGTCTTGAGTTTGAAGACAAAAATGTCATTGTATCTTGATGAAAGTAGTGACGTTAATGGTCAATCACTGGTAACCATGATTTTAAAAGATGTTATTGTGCTTATGGAGGCAACATTTTAGGCAAGGCAGTGAGTGGTGGTTTGGAACAATGGCAGGTATGAAGGACTTTCTTTATATGCATACTATGCAGTCTAGCTTAAGACAACATTCTTAGAAGAGATTGAAGGTGGATTATGGAACTCAAGGGTTACCATGATAAGGATTAAAGGAAAGATTGAGATCTATTTAAAAGCCGCTATCATGAAGATATTAAAGATGTCACATGCAAAACCCTAGCAGTTGGAGTAATGAATATAGTGCCAAAGAGGACAGTGTGTTGGGGCAGATTTAGGAGATCTCCACATTATCTAATCATAGAAAAATACATCATTTATTTATTTTTTAAACCAAAAGAAATCATTCTAAACCCTATATAGGATACATTGATACTTCAAAAGCATTTGATTTATTTTTTAAAATTAAAAGAAATCATTCTAAATCCTATATAGGATACATTGATACTTCGAAAGCATCTGAAGGAATTTGAGATTATGAAAATACATGTCAATTAAATACCTGGATTACAAACAATAGCGTGAACAATGTAACCCTTGTTGAGTAGAGCAGAAATGAGATAAGCAGCAATGAATCCTATGCCTCCTGTCACACACATCTCCTTACCAGTCTTTGTCATCTTTACTGAAACACTTCTCCATTTTGGTGGGCTACACCCAAAAATAAGGTTTTGACAAAGGTTTTAGAGTATGTTTATTAAAATGAAAACTCCATTCTAGTGGGCTACGCTTGAAAATAATATTTTGACGAAAGTTTTAGAGTATGTTTATTAAAGTTTTAGAGTATTTTGGCGGGCTATATTCTTGATTCCTTAAATGATTTATTCAAATGGATTGTGACTAAATAAATGACTAACCATTTAGTCATTTTTATTTGTGTGACTAAATATTTTTTAGTCAATGACCAAATTAATCATTTATTTAATCATTTATAGCTAAGTTGCAAAACATTAGTAGAATTTAGTCATTTTAGTTGTTGTGACTAAAAATTTTAGTCACCTAGTCATTTATTTTCCAAATTCTACGAGTGATATTTTTACATGTCATGACCTTTTGGATATATGTCTATTTTAAAAGGAGGTGACTATTCATTTTTTATCCTTGTATAGCCATGAGTAAATATCCTTAGTGAAATTTTCTTTGTCTAGTAGCCCCCATTTTTTGAAGCTTTAAAAAGTTATCTCAGGTTCTACCTTTAATTCCTTGGGTTGACCATGGGACTGAGGCGGGAGTGTAAGTTATCGTACATAAAAGGAATTGTGTAGTCCATACTCTCCACATTCCTTGTCAGTGATCTTGATCTTGACTTCGGGAATGGATTGTGAGGTGGACGCAAGTTTTAATTTAGAGGGGTCTATGTAGGATGAGGAAGTGGATGTGACATCACTAATTGGACAATTGTATGAGTGGTTATAACTACTTCCAAAAAAAATCAGTTTTGAAATGGTTGAATATTTGTCAAGATGGTAACTTCATTATCATTGTATAAAAATTTGATGCACTAATGATAGGTGGATGGGATGGATTTCGTGTAATGAATCCATGGTTGGCCAAAAAGAATATTGTATGAGAGATAAAAATCCAAGATTTGACACATGGTTTCCATGGTAGTTGGTCCAACTTATATAGGTAGTTTTATAGTACCCTTAGATTCTCATTCAATATCATCATAAGCTTTGATAGTTATTTTCTTTTGAGGTCGATGACATCTTTAGAATAGCCCAATCGCTTGACTAACTTTAAAGTACACAAATTTAGACCAGATCCACCATCTATTATGACTTGTTTAATGGTGTGTTTGTGGATAAGGGCTTCCATATGGAGTGATTTATTATGGGGGGTGTTGGTATGTAAATCTTTATTTGTTGATATTGTTAAGTACACATGATTCTTGCAATGCTTTATCTAAGATGTCTTTATGAATAGGAGAGGTACAAAGTAACTCTAAGATAGAAATTTAGGTTGGAGTCTTATAAATATACATTCCAAGATGTTATGCTTAGCAAATGTAAAAGGGAATAAGGAGGATGAAGCTCCTTGAATTGTCACTCGGCCTCTCTAGGTGGACACAACACAATTGGAAGCTTTGTTGGTAACGATAGCGACAAATTCATGGATTTCTTCTATGTGGCCAATGATTGAATCATGAGATGGGGTTTTAATGGTATTGGTGTAAGTGTATGATATTGGTTTATGACCTAAAAATTCAATCATGAAACTGAATGATAAATAGTAAACAAAACCATTCATAATCAAAAGATCATATCAATAAAGCAAGTTGAATCAAACACAATAAAAACTTGCACACATACAGAAACATACAACCTATCCTAGCATAGCTCCATTGTTATCCTTTGTTCACCTTGGAGAATGGTTGTATAGTACTTTCTCTCAGATTTTTGGTAGCACAATAACAATAAAGAACTAAAAATACTAGTATAGTTTCTTTGCACAATCTGGGACAGAGAGATTGGTGATTGATAGGTTTGTTTTATAGATTAAGTGATACCAATCAATGGTTGAGATTTGATGAGAGACTGAGTAGACCAATGGATGTGAATCTATGAGAGGAATTGATGAATAGTTAACTGACTGCATGGTTTTAGGTAACTGATCGTATGGATCAGTTAAGAGGATTGATTGGAGTGATAACTAAGACTGATAGTTAGTGGATTGATTTGATTACTTAGTGAATTCAAAGTGAGTGGGAGTGAAGTGGATTTGATTGATGAGTGGACTGAATGTATTTCTTAATTAACTAGTGAGGTGGAAATGCATGAGTATTTAATAATTAAATTAATTTTAATTATTATTTACATGTGCAAGGTGGAAATAAATAAATAATTTTACTTATTTTGGACAATATTGTGAAATAATTAGATAAATCAAATAATTAAAAGTAATTATTTTATTTGAGAAGTGGTAATTGGATAAGAATTAATTAAATAATAATAAATTATTTAATTAAACTTTGGAATAGAAGAATAATTAATAAATTAATTAAATAATGTTAATTATTTAATCAATATAGATGAATAATGGTGAAATAGATAATATATTTAAATAATTTTTAATTAGATAATGAAATTATTTAATTAAATGTAGAAGATAGATTGTTGGTACCTAATGATGGAAAATGATGATGTTTTGGTAGGAATATGTTAGTCAAATCTAGGTGTATACATTTTGCCCCTCTTTGAGACAATGCATTTTTATAGTGTTGTTTCAAAGAAAGTATGAAATGATTATGATGACATGTACCAATTAAATGGAGAAATGAAGAGATAAAGGTAAGATGCCCCCTTAAGAGGTTGACGAAAGAATGAAATTGTTGGGTCAAACTCTTGAAAAGGGTTGGAGAGATGTGATAGAGGTGAAGAAAATGGAAAGAGTAGGATAAGAAATATTTGGAATGAGTAAGAAGGTGGGGTGAGAGGAGGTAATGAGATTGTGAGTTAATATGGTGGAATATAGAAAAGAGATGATTATTGTTGATTGATATCACATAATTGGATAGATAATAAATGAGATGAAATGGATATGAATGAGATAAATGAATGGATATAGAGTGATGTGAATAGATATTGATATATAGTATGAAGGAATAAATTAAGAAAATGGTAAATTAAGAAAAAAGAAGTTAGGTGGATGAAATGATAGATTTGCGGAGGAATGTGGGAAAGGAAATGGGTTAGTATGGTAGAATAAAATGCAAGATGAGGATGAGGAAGTAGGATGAAAATGAAAAGGGAATGGGCACAAATGGAGAAGTAAATGGTGCATTTGAAGGTAGGTGGGAACAATTATGCCCTAAGTGGGAGCAATTGTAGGTGAGCATAATTGTGCCTTAAGTGGGCACAATTTCTTGATAGATGTACATAATTGTGCCTTAATTTGGTGCAATTGCATGATATATGGGTGCAATTGTGCCTAGGTGGGTGTAATTGCATGGGTGGATGAGGAAATGGTTATTTGTTGATCAGTGTCACACATTGGAATGTATGAGAAATAGAGTGATGTAGATGGATATGAGAAATGATGGAGAATGTGCTTTCTATTTTGTGTTATTTTTATCATCATAGAGCTTATTATGGAAAATGGATATATGTACACCAAGTTGAGACAAACCCTGGTGACTATGGTATTTTTTGCATGGACAATAACACTGCAAACAAGAAGGATTGTCCTCATTCATACTAGACATAATAGAACCTTGTTGGAATATGTAAGGGAAATAATATCAAAGCATCATATCCCTAGTGCAAAAAGGTATTAACTAACCTTATACATATAAAGAAAGTTTTTCAATGCTAAAATCCATTCCAACACACACAAGGAATGTACATGCCCCAGTAACGTTTAAGAAAATTCCACAAACACAACATTCAAAAGCAATGACTTTGCCCCATTCTTACTCCTCTAATCATTTTCAGATATCCTCAAGGAACTTTGGTATAGGAAAAAAGATAAATCAAGCAATAAAAAGACTCAAAGACCAAACAAAGCAACAATTATCAAATTTTCTTGGCAGAAGATATTTGCTCAAAGTGGATAATGTGTATTGTAGGAAGGATACATCTGTTAAGGCATGATTTTTTGGATAAGATGTTTAAAGCTAATTTAGAAATGGATTAGTATATTGTAGATAGTTTAATAAGGGTTTTTTATTCATGATTGTTTCATGAATGTTCAATATCTTTAAGTATTGCATAGTTTATTATTGCTTGGATGTCTTTTCTAGGCAATGAAAAATTATTATGGATATGGTAGATGATGTGATTTGAATATTTGGAATTTTCTAATGTTTTTGGATTTTTGGGATTATTTAATATTTTCGTATTTTTTTTATTTTTTTGAGGGTGATGTTAATGATGAAAAAATATGGATGTGTAGGGATGTCGAAGACCTTTTGAGATCTTGTCGCTAGCCAAGCTAAAAATGATTGATCAGATTGATTGATTGATCGGATTGATTGATTGATGATAGTGATAACACTGTTGACGATAAGAACAACATAAGGATAGTGTTGTTAAGATAGGAAAAACATGATTATTAGGAAGGATACATTCCGATGATGATTGGATAAGATAGATCAAGATTTGTAGCCATGTGAGGAACACAATCTATTAGATAGTTTGATAACCCACTAGCGTGTAGGCAAGATGTGATTGACGGGGTTTGTTTGGATTGATATTTATGGAGGATATTGATGTAAAATTTTATTCATGAGATGATGAAAAATGCTTGAAAGTGTTTTTTTGTTTATTTTCACAATATTTGATTTTTTAAGATTGTTAGAAGATGTCTATATCATAAAGTGAGTTAGAATATATATATCAAGATTTGTTCCAAAGCAATATGTAATCACCTGCCCCTAGTGTCTACCAATCATGGGACACTACAAGTGGATGAATGGACTAGTGCGATGGAAGTTGATATGTGAAGGATAGGCATTAAGAAAATAGATCTAGGATAAGGGATATTTTCCAAGGAATATCTCATAATAGGATAACATGTTTGACCCAATCTAGTTGCTCGGATAGTGTTATGTAGGTGATGGTATGAAATAGGGTAGGATATGATGAAAGGAAAATGACCATGTCAAGATTTTTCCAAAAACATATTTTGAAGTACATCTGCCCCTAATCTTCATCCAAATCAAGATGGATAGGGAAGATGGATGAAAGTGGAATAGATTAGATGAATAGTGGTGTTAGGATATAATGGCATGATGTATGAGATAAAATGCCCCCAACAAGAATGATACACATAGATAATCAATTGTTACACATGACACATATTTGTCAAGCTTTCATCATGGTACTTGTCGAAAGCACCATAAGAATGGTTTTCACTATTGGACAGATTGTTTCTTTAGATTTTGTTTTCTCTTTTTTCTTTTTTTCTTTTTTTTTGAATGATCATCAACTATGTTGGACCACCTAGTGATGTGGATGTAGATGTTGTCATAATGTGTCAACAATGTCCTACTTTGAGGAGTTGCATCACCAAGATAATAACACTTGTATACAACCCATGGATGTTATTGTGATCCTCTTTGATACTAGTGTTGGAGTACGAAAACACTGAGAGGGGGGGTGAATTAGTGTTTTAATAGCCAAAATCAATTCAAGTGTTTCCCTTAACACATTGTTTCTTTGTTATAATTGAATGTTCAATTACTAGAATGTATTCAAATGTGATAGCCAAGAGTAGACACTTGAATAACATGAAAGTTCAAATGTTGCAAAGTACATAATTGAAATGACAAGACTGAATTGCATGTGGCATGAAAACCATATGAACCAAAACACCATAACACAATAATTTATGAGTGGAAAACCCTCATAGGGATAAAAAACCACTCAAGAAAATTACCTCATTGGCTTAATATATAAAATTCCACTGATTATAGAGCCTCACTAGCAAAGCCTCACTGGCTACACAATATGCCTCACTGGAAAAAGAACCTCACTGGTCACAAGTATGCCTCACTGGCAAATACAACTGCCTCACTGGATTTTCAAGTTAACAACTGCCTCACTGGAAAAAACTACATTGTCTTAATGACCAATCTCCAATGAAAAAGAAACACTATTTCAGGGGGTTACCCTATTACAACATGCACCAACAAAATACACCTTCAAAAAATTCTCACAAAGCACACACTTTGACAATCTTCAAAGACCATGTGCAGATTATTCTTCCTATTGTTTTATTCTTCCTTTTGTTCACAAAGATATCATCTTAAACATTATAACAAAAACTTGTGATAGGTATGCAGATCATGTCCACTCATTTTTTCAATGCATAAAACACATCATGAACAAAGACACATTGCTTCTATCTGCACTATCTTGACAAAGACATATTGTTTATGTCTTCCAGAATACTCAACACCATTCAGCACTGTTCCTTAATTCATTATAGTGTGTAGACAGTTACAACACACTTCATAACTAAAACCCTCACTAACATCTATTATACTGCTACCTTGTTTCTTCAATTTGGATTTGGTTCCACTCTCCTTATGATCTTCTGATCAGCATGGTTTCTCCCATTTGGTTTCCTTCACACCTAATTCCAAGCTAGGCACTACACATTTCACTACACAAAACCCCTTTCCTCTCAATCCATCAGTGTAACAAAAAATAGTTACCAAACTATTAGTTAAAATTGCTTAAAGATCAGAATAGAGATGAAAGTACCCATCAAAAATGTACATTTGAGAAGTCGTTCACCTTCTTTGAAAAAAAAAATTGTCTTCTAAACCTGCAACCTCATCAACACTGAACTTCTTTTGGTCAATATAATATAAGTCTTTATATGACTACACAATATTCTTCCTTTGGGCGAGATGAAATAAGTCTTTATAAGACTTAAACCCTAGATCAAAACCCTTAAAGTACAACATAGTCTTTTGAGAGATGATATGCTTAGAAACTTAGGTTATGAAATATAGTGATCATAAATAGTCAAAAAACATAAGATGGGATTACCACCATGATGTGGAGGAAGGACAAGTTTCAACAAAACTTGACTTCCCTAATTCACTTCCTTTAAGGTTTTCATTGACACCAAGGCTTAAGCCCTCTTCACATTTTTTACCAATATTTACCATTGATCTTATTGGATCATCAAAGATGGGAAACACATATTGAAGGGATGGAACAACATAAAATGGTGGGACAACAATATTTCAAGAACTTTTGACTCATTAATTAACTTCATGCAACTTATCACACTGACAATGCCTTAACAAGACTTATACTTTGACAAAAGCAATAACCAACACCACAACAAGGAGAAAAAGAGGAAACCTCAAGGGAAGACTTGTTTTGAGATACAAAATATCATGAAACATCCCTATGTGAAGCCCAACAACGTGACCATTCATGGTTTGCAACTTTTAACATTAAACTGCCAAAATTTGTCCTTTTGGGATAGTCACAAAAACTTACATCAAACTAACAAATTTGAGCAAGATCTTTGAGACACAAGTATAAGGGACCTTTCTTCACAATCCTATATCACTTTTTGGGTTATTTCAATCCTTCTTTTACATCCTTCATAACTCTTTCTCTGCCTTTTTTCAACCTTACTGTCTGATACATTCACAATATTAGACTACTAGTGAACTTTTGCACGTGAAAACTTTAACTCCAACCCTTGCAACTTAGGAATATGGTAAAATACATAAAAACAAGCCTCTCCACCAATTTTGGTGATTCTTCACTAATAAAGAGGAGAGTTAAATGTCATTTTATGCTCACTGTTACCCTAGATCGAGTTTCTACCACTTGGAGTAAAATTGCTCTAACTTTTGATCTACTTGATGAAAAATGAAAAAAAAAGTGAAATTTACTAGATTCACACGCACAAAAGATCCAATAGGTTACAAAAGCATTGGTGGTCTGTAGAAACCGTACTAACAATCAAAAATGACTGAAATAATAGAAAACCCAGAAAATCAACTTCTTTCCTTCACTAAATTGCAAAATCAGTTGCTCAACACTATGTTTCGATTAGGAGGGAGTATTTTTCTTACATTAAAAGTGTTTCCAATCATTAGAAATCATTTTCTTGAATGCATGTAACAGTTACTTGATTTTTTGATACTTTCTAAAAATTGCATGACATCTTTTTGTGCACACTTGGCAACTTTTTGCAACTTTACACCAACGACCCTGTAAGCACTCCAAGGTGGATTACATGATAAAAAATGGTCATACGTGACCTTAAGGAAATCTTAAAAAAACCACACAACCTAAAACCAAAATTACATAAAATATGTGAAATAAGGTCTTGGTGACCCTACACCATACACCCAAGGGAAAGAAACTCAAGTCCCACTTGAGTGTAGGTTTGAAACTGTATAACCATGCTTGATGATATCAAAATCAAACATCCAAGTAGAATCTTCCATAGGAAGACCCCTCAATTTGACCAAGTATTACAAATAGGTGGTGTTTCTTATCTTCTTGAGCTCCTTTGTATCCAATATGCACTCCAACTCTAAAGGTTGGCTGGGAGGAAGGTCTTTGATCCATTCTTCATCTTCAAATGCTTGAGAACCTGCTTCACTACCTACAACAACATTCCCTTTGAAAGGGTATAGGTCAAATACATCAAATATAGGTGAGATTCCAATTCCACTTGGTAGTTCAATCTCATAAGCATTGGAACCAAACTTGTGAACAACTCTACAAGGACCAATTTTCTTTATTTGTAGCTTGGAATACTGTCCCTTAGGAAATCTCTTCTTCCTTAGATGAGCTAGAACTAAATCTCCAACCTTGAAAGTGAGTTCTTGTTATGCCTTGCATAACCACCCTATTTTGTTTTGGAACAAAATGGGTCCCTCTTTGTTTTTGTTTTGTCCTTAGTGTTTTGTTTGGGTCTTAGGAGTTGTTCATTTTCTCCTAAGTCTTTGTTTCTTTTTGTCTGTCAGAAGCAGAGTCAGAATGGAAACTAGACTTAGAAATTTTCAAAGGTTCCAAGTCTGGATTTGATCCTATTTCCGGTTTCGCCTTCCTTCCTAGTTCTTTTTGTTGTTTGTCAGTGTGTCTTGCACTCTTGAGTATGTTTCTCCCTTGATTTAGTTTCTCATTTTCTTTGCATTTATTTTTTCCTGAGCGGAACCGGAGTCAGAGTTGGAAGTGAACTTGGAACTTTGTAAAAATTTCCAAATTATGTTTCCATCCCGATTTTGATCCCACTTTTTTACCTTGTGTTGTTTATTTTCATCGGTGTTTGGGTCAGGTTCAGTTTTTGTTCTGATCCCACTTCTCGTCGTGTCTGTTGTCCTTGTTCGATTTTTGTTCTTTGTCGGGAGCGGAACTGGAATCAGAATCAAAACTTGGAACTTTGTAAAAGTTCCAATTCCGGTTTTGGTCTGGATTCCGCCCCATTCCACTTCGTTGTCTATCTTTGCCACGGGACCAGAACCGAGTGTGGAGTTGGGTAAGAGACTTGTTAAAGGTTTCTTGTTATGTTTCAGATCTGAGTCTACATCCGCCCTACCTTTGATTTCCACGTGAGTTGACTATTTGTTTACATTGTTTGCTCCACCCCCAATCTACCACATTTATTGCATTAATTACAACCTCCTCACACATGCGAAGTGATTTTAAAACCTTAATCAAGGTTAACTGGCTCATTATCATTATTGACTAAGTCATTTTAGCGAACCAGAGCCAAGACAACTTTGAAAGGAGCACGATTTGATTGTGGACGTGTTGGTGATCAAATTTTTATCAAGCTTCAGCCTTTCCTTGTTGACATTCTGAGGTAGGGTCTCATCCCGTTTCTTTTCTCGTTTTGCTTTGTCGTTTCAATTCGTGTTTTTGCTCGTTTTGTTTTTGCACATTCACAGAACCTTTCTCTGTGAATCTTCGCTCTTTCCTTTGTGTTTTTTTGGTTTTTTCCCTTTTCTATTTTTCTTTGTTTTATCTTTTCTATCTTTCCGTTTGTTTGTTTTCCATTTTGTTGTTGCTTTCATGGCAGGTGTGTTTTGTCGTGCCCTAGTTTCTAACTAGGGTTCCATTTGATAGGGTTCTCTATGCTTTAAATACGTTAAAATCTATTTTGAGACTCCTCTGATCGTTCTTCCATGTCGATTATGTGATTTCCATGTTGGGTTTTTGATACCCTAATTTTCTGAGTCTATGCGTCGTACAAACTAGGGTTTGCTCGACGACCTTTACAAATATCCAGCTCTAGAGTTAAAATTGGTCTTTTGTGGTTAAAGGGTGAGGTTAAGCCACTTTATTTATATTTCCTTATGATCCCATGTGACCCAGGTCCTTAATTTCATGTGACCACATCCTCGAGAAAATTGCTTTGTTTTGAATAGTAAACTAACAGAAGTAGACCCAGGAATGAATTCGTCCTGTGGATGTTTGCATTGGGGTTCATTCCCAAAAATGATCCCACTTGCGATTGTTGTTGATTTTGGTCTTCACATTTTCCCTTTAGCGGAGGCAGAACTGGAGTGGAGATCGAACTTGGAACTAGCTATTAGTTTCAGGTTCGGTTCTTGTTCTAATCCTAATTTTGATATCATCCAGGTTTTGGTCCCGATCTCGCTTTGTGTTGAAATTGTTTCATGTTCCTGATTTCAAAGAGTGGATGTTTCCTTTCATCCAAACCATCCTAGATGGCAGGCAGAAGTTTGATTGGCCTATGATTATATCAGAATGTATTCACAACCAAATGCTCAGAGTGAGAGAAACCAAGAGTTTCTTCATGACCTCTTATGTGATTTATGCAACTACCAGAAGGGATATCTTTTTGGGGTTGAATGCAATGGGAATATTGGGGGAAGCCAAAGGATAGAAAAAGGTGTGGGATCATTATGATCAACTCACCTTACAGACTTTTGAGTCACATTACAGGAGGGTTAATGATGCATTTTTATATGTTATCATTAACTAGCAAACAGGAGATGTTGGTTACAGATTGAGCAGAGAGGCCATGACCTTTATTGCAAAATGGGGACATTGGTATATCCAATACCCCAAATTTACCTATTTCAAGTTGGATGGTTTTGATGTCCACCCCCATCTACTACCCAGGTGTTGCAACAACAGGATTGTCTTGATGGAATTCATCTATCAAGCTATAACAGTCAACCTTAAATTTTCCAATAAATACAAGACTAGCTGCCACAAATTCACCATGAAGTTGGGTGAATATAGTTGTGCACACAATGTGGCAACTAAGGAAATTTTTGATGAGTTAATCCACTTGAATTTGGGTTTGTACACTTTTAGGAAGCATTTTGATCCCAAACATAAGATGCAGGCTCTGCTTCCTACTGTCTTTGACAAACACTTCAATCTGTTGGAGGAATTTTGGATGGATCTACAAGATGAATATGATCTCAGAAGGAGAAACTATGAAAGACTACCTATCCCACTCATGGTTGGGTATGGGGTAAAGGAAGACATCCTTGAGATTTTATCAGATGATGGGGTAACTTTGGATCCCCAATATGATGCAGAAAATATAGGCACTAAGGACCTCAATCCAGTGGATTGGAATGCAGAAGAGTCCATTGACATTAAGCAGATTGCAAGACCAGTCTTGGATAGGAGCATACAATGGCTTGTAATGAGAATTAAGGAGCCAAAGGCTCAGACCTCCAAGAAGAGGAAGGCAGCAGGTACCACTCAGGGTTACAAAAGAACAAAAAGAAGAATGGCTCCTAAAGAGCCCTTAGAGTTTTCCCCTCCTAATTCTGGAGAAGAAATTGAACCTAGAATTCCTGCTCAAGGTCCTCCCGAAGCACATGGAGAAGGGATTGTAACAGAACCTGGTTCTTCAACATCTATTGCAAGGGAAGCATCAACTCAACCCCTTATCACAGAGCATCCAAATGGAGAAATTCCTATGGGAACCCTCCATAAAGAAGTTGAATCCTTGAAGGAGAAGGAGCTTGAAATAGAGATTCATGATATTGATACAGATTTTGAGGCTACTCCATCTGATAAGGAGACTCATGTGGTGGCATCTCTTGATGAAACTGAGGATGCAAGGACTGAACATGTCCTAACAAAAGAAGATCAATGGAAACCATTTGAGGATGCCAAAAGAGAAGTAGATGCCAAGGCACAAGCTGAGGCACTGGCTAAACAAAAGGAGATTGATGTTAAAGCAAAAGTTGATGCATTGAGGAAACAACAAGAATTGGAGGCTCTAGCCAAGGCTAATGAATTGGCTAAGCAACAACAGCAAAGAGAGAAAGAGCTCAAAACTAAAGAGGAAAGAGATAAATTGGCCATGTTGTAGAAGATCCATGATCTTGAGGAGGAAAAGGCCAAATATAGGAGAGAAAGAGACGCCCTTGAGGCTAAATTCAAGGTTGTTGAGGAGGCCCACAAAAAGAAGAGCAAGAATGCCTAGAGAGAGAGAAAGAGGCTGAAGAACTTACTTTGCATGAGAAGAAATCTAAAGAGGCATGGGACTATGTCAAGGAACTTGAAAAATAGAGAGACCAGATGTATAAGGAGAAGAAACTAGAAGAAGAATGTCTGAAAAAGGAGTTGGAAGCTAAAAGGTTGCATGAGCAAAAAGATAAAGAGGAGGCTAAGAGACTTGCACAAGAAGAGGCACAAAGAGAACAACAAAATGTGCAAGAGGTTGATTCTCAACCTAGGAACACTATATTGCAGCCTTTATCTTTTTCCATTGTTGTGTCTTCTTCAACACAAGTGGTCACTACTCCTACTGCTCCTACATGGTTGAAACTTGATTTAGAGAAGAAACGGATAGTTCAACCTCATCCTCTCAATTAGGATGAGATGATGAAGGAAATAGAGAAGGAAAGACCCAAAAGGAAGGCTAGAGTTCTTCATTCCACCAAGCTCACAGATGTAGGAGAAATTGTTGTTGAATGTGCAATTCTTGTGGTGGATAAGGACAAAGCAGACATGCAAATAGCTGATTACCAATTAGGCATGGTCAATTTGGGGAGACCTACAAGGAACCAACAAATGAATCTTATTGATATTGTAGCTTCCTCCACCAAATCCAAAATGATCAAGGATAAGCAGAAAAGGATGAACTTAAAGCCCAATTGGATTAGTTACACAAATTCCTGAAGGATGTATCCACTCCAGTTTCTCAACAAGTTGCTACTCCGAAAACCCCAATCCTACTGAGCAAGAAGGAAGCAGATGATTTAGTGTAGATGAGGAGTAAGGTGGGGATGCTTGACAGGTGGATTGATAGACTCAACCAAGAGGTTGGTGAAGTTCTAGCTAATAGTTTCAAAATTCATGAAGGAGCACTTGAGTTGGTAGAGGAGATGAATCAACATGTTGAAGTCCTAGAGAAGCAAGATGAAGAATACAAAGAATATGTCAAGAAATTGAAGGACATCAACAAGGTTCCTAAGTCCACTCTCCTGGAGAAATCAATTCTTGAAAAGGATAATGTTGATTTCATTGACAAGACCTTGAATATAATCCGGTTTAGATCCAAGTTCATTTATGAGCATAAAAATGAAGTTCAGGAATCTAACAAAGACTTGAATGAGCAAATAGATGAATTAGAGGCAGTGGTTGCTATTCTAGTCAATCTAGACATCCTTGTCAAAGAAGGTCTTCCTTTGGACAAGTTGAAGGAGAAGTGGAAGCATATTTGAGGAGGTAATGCAGAAAGAAGATGATGGAGAAGACTTGTTGTTGGACAGGCTTATGGACATCAAGGAAGAGGTAAAAGCTGCTAGGAGGGAATTGATCAAATTAAGAGATATGCAAGAATTTTCCTTAGTAGAGTTAAAAAGAATAAAGTTTGAGAACAATTGGTTAGATGGGCTTGATATGGATATCATTCAACAAATATTTTCGAGTTATGATGAGTATCGGTTCGATCAAGCAACGCAGGAGTGAGCTGGCAGTAGAACATTCTCTCTTGACATGTCACATCCTCTTCTCTCCTATTTTGAAGTATTTTGACATAATTTGAACTCAAGTTCTCATCCACCAGTTATACTTTCCTCTTTGAGCGTCAGAATTTTGTACAACAAAGAAATCAACCTTGGAACTGAAGATCAGCCAGTCTAGTTCCTTCATGCAGTCCTGGTTCCTTAATTTGTGGATCTAAGTTTCTAATTGAGGAAATCTTATGCATGACATTCCTATATGTACTTTAAGGCTCCATTTTGTAAATTTTGGATCATTGAAGAAAGATTAGCCACCTGATGATAGCAGATAGGAATCATAGTCTTAGGATTTCATGAATTATTAGCAAGATACTTTGAAAAGTTCAATTGAACTTGGATACTCCTTTTACAGTTTTATACAGTTTTCATGTTATTATTAAGTTTGGACCTCTTTGATAAGTTTAATGAATCATAATCAATCTATATGCCAGTGAGTTGTTGTGCCTAAATGTTTTCTATTTGATGCAAATCAATAGAGGAAACTAGATTCAAGATTATCTCATTGAATTATCTATGAATGAAATTGTTGTTATGTCTATTTGATCTGTGTTTTAATGATGAGTGAATGGTTTGTTTTTGAATCTTAAAGTAAAGGTTTTAGTGAATGGTTGTGATCGTTGAATTAGCACTATGAATGTATGTAGTGGTGTAGATTATTCTATGGATTGCATCATGTTGTGGTTTTGGTTGGATAAAGAAACACTCATTTTTAATATGCATGTCTACATATTAAAAAGTTTTATTCATATTTTACTATTCTAAAGCCCTGATCCATATTTTTCTGTTGATTTAACCCCCCCAACGTAGGTTAGTTGATCTAATGCAGTTTTGTTCCTTATTACCAGCAAAAGGCCCCTTGAACATTACAGTTACATTGACCATTGAGCAATATTAGCACAGTTGAGAACCAACTACCAAGACCTTGGGAGTTAGATTACTTTATGTTATCTTTCTTTTTTAGGAGAAATAGAATAGAGATATTCTATTTAATGTTGTTGTGTTGTTTTGACCATCAATAGTTATATTAGCTTGTTGTTTGTATTTGTCCACACTTCTTTGCAAATGATCCTTGACCTGTTGGTGAATCTCCTTCATATACACAACAAATTGTTCACCCTCGGCACTCATCCTCTCTATTCTCCTAATATCCCTTAACTCAAAGACTCATCGAGGCTGCAAACCATAAACAACTTCAAATGGACTCTTACCCACACTCCTATTCACTGAATCATTATAGGAAAATTCTACCTAAGGAAAGATCAAGTCCCACTGAGTAGAATTCTCTTTTGTAATACATATTAAGAGGTTACCAAGGCTCCTATTTACCACTTCGGTCTACCCATCATTTTGAGGGTGATAGGCAAAGTTGAAACTAAGATTAGTACCAAGTTTCTTCCATAAAGTTCTCCAAAAATGCCCAACAAACTTATTATCTCTATCTGAAACAATACTCAAAGGTAAACCATGAATTCTTACCACTTCCTTGAAGAAAAAACTAGCAATGTATGATGCATCATTAGTACTCTTGCATGGATGAAATGTGCCATCTTGGAGAACCTATCCACTACAACATAAATAGAATCAAAACCTCTAGGTGTTTTTTCTAAACCCATTACAAAATCCATGCTTATAAACTCCCAAGGCCTATTTGGAATAGGAAGAGGATAATATAAGCCTAGATTTGTACTGTTTCCCTTGGCATTTTGACAAATAACACATTTCTCAACAAACCTTCTTACAACACTTTGCATTTTAGGCCAAAAATAGTGCATTCTTAACTACTCCAAGGTCTTATCAAGACCAAATGACCTGCAAGGCTGCCACTATGCTTTTCTTTGATCAAATTATCCCTCATAGAACATTTAGGCACACAAAGTTGAGCACCCTTGAACAAAAAACCCTCTTGAATCAGAAAATCAAAACTTATCTCATGAGGAACACCATTAAATTGGCTGCAAGATTTATCAATTTCCTTGAAATCAACATCATCTACATATACACCTTTTAGTGCATCAAAACCTACACTTTACAATTATATTTCTTGCACCATGAGTGTCCTTCTACTCAATGCATCAGCTACTTTTTTTGACTACCCCTTTTTATGTTTGATGGTGAAGGCGTAACCTTGCAAATATTCTACCCATTTAACATTCCTATGACTGAGTTTGTCTTGACTGTTCAAAAATTGAAGAGCATGATTATTAGTAAAGACTATGAATTCCATTGGAAGTATGTAGTGTCTCCACTTTTTCAAGGACTAAACTAAGGCATACATTTCTAGGTCATAGGAGGAGTATTTCTTCTTAGCTTCATTGATTTTTTCACTAAAGAAAGTTATGGGCCTACCCTCTTGACTTAATATTGCCCCTATGGCATAACCCCTTGCATCACATTCAATAGTAAACACCTTATTGAAATCAGGTAAAGCTAGTATGGGTTGCTCTGCTACCCTCTTTTTCAAGTATTCAAAATTCTTTTTAGCTTCACTAGTCCAAACAAACTTCTTTCTCTTTTCTCCCTTTATAGTATCAAGCATTGGAGCACAAATATGACTAAAACCTTTAATAAATTTTCTATAAAAAGTTTCCAAACCATGGAAAATCCTTACTTCAGCAACTGATTTGGGTGTAAGCCAACTCAGAATAGCTTCAACCTTGTTGGGATGCATTTTCAAGGTGCCATTTGTAACCACAAAACCAAGATACACCAACTTTGTTTTCATAAACTCACATTTCTTCAAATTGATCATTAGTTTCTCTTCATGTAATATTCTCAAAACCAAATCCAAATGGTGCAAATTCTCTTAGTTTTACTAAAAACAAGAATGTCATCAAGGTAAACCACAACAAACTTACCAATGAAAGGTTTGAGGACTTCATTCATCAACCTCATGAAAGTGTTAAGTGCATTTGAGAGACTAAAAGGCATTACAAGCCACTCATAAAGCCCCTCATTTTTCTTATATTATATCTTCCATTCATCCCCCGGTCTGATCCTAATTTGGTGATACCCACTCTTGAGGTCTATTTTAGAAAAGTAGCATGCTCCACCTAGATAATCCATCAAATCTTCCTTGCATGGAATGGGGAACCTATATCTGATTGTAATTTATTGATGGCACTAGAATTAGTGCACATCCTCCATTCACCTCCCTTCTTTGGTGCTAAGACAGTAGGAACTGAACAAGGACTAAGACTTTCTTTGATTAGCCCCTTATCAAGCAACTCTTGAAATTGTCTCTTAATATCTTCATTCTACCATGGTATCATCTTATATGTTGCCTTATTAGGTAAGCTATCCCCTGGTATGAAATCAATGTTGTGGCTAATATCCCTCATAGGAGGCAAAGTGCTTGGGAGTTCATCCACTACTATATCATCATACCTCTTCAACAAGTTTGAAATTTCCAAAGGCAACTCTTCTTTCTTTGTTGTTGTCCCAACAGACCTAGGCTTGACTATGATGGAAAAACCCATTTTCTCCTCTTCTATAGTCTTTATGAATTCCTTTTCTCCTACCAACATCACATTGGACTCTACTTGTGGCATTTTTTCTTCATCTTTCAATGGTGTTAGAGTATATGAGACTCCATCTTTCTCTATCACATATGTATTCTTTCTTCCATCATGCTTGGCCTTTCTATTATACTGCCATGGCCTTCCAAGAAGAAAATGACAAACATCCATAGGGATGATGTCACACAAAACCTTTTCCTTATAACCCCCTATATGGAATTCTACCCAATTTTGTTCATTCACTAATACTTCCTATCCTTTGTTTAACCAAGAAACCTTGTATGGAGTGGCATGAGGCAACCTTTGTAGCTTTAACTTCTCTACCATTTCAACAAAAATCAAATTATCAGTACTTCCAGAATCAACAACTCTTAATCGATACCCTTCAACAAGGGAGAATCAACTCTTAATAATCGATACCCTTCATGGACTGTGGAAACAAAATGTTATTAATCGATACCCTTCATGGGAGGAAATTTCATTTCAAATCAAGGCAGCTAGAAAATTTGAGAATCAAGCTTTCCAAGAAGTTAGCAGACTTGGCCTTCCTAAAAAGATGTCGTGACTCTAGCATTCTACCTTCCTTCGTAAGGATCTGCCATCACCTCTTCAACCCTCATACCAAACATATTTTCCATCATGTTGGTCTTTCTCTCCTTCAGGCAGTGATCAAATCCATGAGGGTTGTCATCAATCAAATTTCTGCCAGACTGATGCCACTGCACTTAGAATTGGCTTCCTCTCTTCACTCTGACCTGTGGAACTAGCTCGATACAATGAGCCAAGCTAGAGCCTCAGGCATCAAATTCAAATGTGAGCAAAGGCAAAAGAAGAAATTCTGGTCCCTTGTCAATCGTGGTCGCATTGAGGCTTCTCGGCATACTTTGGATGCCCCAGACCAACCCTCTTCCATCCACGCCGTTTCTCTCCCTTCTGGTCATCTCCATGTTGTTTCTTCTATCGAGAAGGTCACCTCCTCTCCCTCTCGTCTGCTTTCCTCTTCTCCTTCACGGTCCCTTTCCACTTTGTCTTTAGCTAACACCTCGCCAACCCTTCTTGCCCCTCCTTCACCTTTTCACCCTTCTTCTCTCGTCGTCCCTGCCTCCAATAGTCATTCCTCTTCTGTTCCGACGCCGCGTAATCCTCCAGCAATCTCCAAAGGTGACATGGTGGCAGCAAACTCGACCAACTCAATGCTTAATAATGAAGTTTTTGTCTCTTCATTTGGCTATCCTAGCAGTGCAGGCGTGCATCGTGGTCCAAGGGTTCCTCTCTGTGCATCTCTAGATTCAACTCATAAGCTGGCTGATTCGACTACTTCCTCTTACCTTCCCTGTAGCGCAAACTAGTGAAGTGTCTCCAATGGTCTTCATCTTGCTTCTCCAAGTACGCTACATCTGTCAACCTTGCCTCTCTCCTTTCATCATTCATCTCCTTCCTTCAATTCTAACATTTGTATTAAGTCCTGTACTTTACCTCACCACGACAATCTTAGTTCTTCATCCTTCGGGGTTGTTGGTAGCTGATCCAACCTTTCCTGTGTCAGTCCTCGAGCCACTACCCACTCCAATTCTAAATGTAATGCCTCCTCGGGTCCTGCGTTCAATCCCATCTTAGCTTGCAATTTTGTCTCGTCCTCTTGTTCTGTCCCATCTCCCATCTCCTATCGTGATCATTCCTCTCCCCTCATCAATTCGGCGAACCTCCCCAACATCTCTCCTTCCTTTTCGTACCCGTACGTCCCTTCCACCGTAGTTGTTCGCTCTAATGTTGATACCAATAACTTGCCAACCGTTCATGATTGGGAAAACAAATTAGTTATCAACCTCTCTGATACTCGTTTGAGCCCCTTGGCTTTCAACTTTCTAAAAAGGGGCCTGGGTTTTGCCATCTCCCCTCACTGTATTCCCTTCATGGACTTCCTTATTGAAATTGAAAAGGCCGTCCAATTTCTCCCTAATGAGGTTTCCAAAGAAATTCGTCAGGATTGTGCAGTTGCCCTTAGGCATTCTAAACCCCCTAAATGTAATATCCCTAGATCCGAGCTCCTCGCCTTCAAAATTCTTTTAAGCAATTCTGACTTAGTCACCTCCAAGGCTGATAAAGGCAATGCTACTATGATCTTGAACAGGCGGGATTACTTGTCCAAGATGCACACCCTCCTATCAAATTCTAGTAGCTACAAAGTCCTTGATTCCAATCCCACCTCCAAATTGGTAAAAAAGGTTAAAGCTGCCATTTCGAGGTCGACCTTTGATGATGCCACCAAAAAATGGCTCTACCCCTCCAAAGAGGTGACTCCTCGGATCTATGGGGTTCCTAAAATCCATAAAGCAGGCACCCCCCTCCGACCCATAGTTGATACTATCAACTCCCCTACCTACAGATTGGCTTCCCATCTGGCCAAACTAATCTCTCCTCTCATTGGAAAATCTAGTTCCTTCGTCAAAAACTCTACCTATTTCGTGGATTTCATCAAAGACAAGAAGCTAGATGAAAATGATATTCTTGTTAGCTTTGATGCCATTTCCCTCTTTACCAAAGTCCCCTTATTTGACTCAATTGAGCTTATCAAACAAAAGAAAAGCTTTGAAATTGCCTCCTTAGTTGAGTTATGCCTCAAATCCACCTTTTTTTCCTTCCAAGATGTCATTTATGAGCAAGTGGATGGAGTTGCTATGGGCTCCCCTCTTTCTCCCATTGTGGCCAACCTTTACATGGAGCACTTTGAAGATGTCGCCCTCCATTCGTTTCCCTTCAAACCTAAGTGGTGGAAACATTATGTAGATGACACCAATATATGTTGGTCTCATGGTCGGGAGAAGCTTGAAGAATTCCATTCCCACTTAAACAACTTATCTCCTCACATCTCTTTCACCAAGGAAATTGAAACCGACAACCAACTTCCTTTCCTTGACATTCTTCTCATCAAACAAGCAGATGGTTCTTTATCTCGTTCCATCTTCAAGAAATCTACCCACACCGACCTTTACCTTCACTCCTCCTCTCACCATCACCCCAGCCAAAAAGCAGGGGTTCTCAAAACCTTGGCTTATAGAGCTTTCTTAATTTGTGATCAAGCACACCTTGACCAAGAATTAGCCCACCTCATCCATGTCTTCTCTCTAAATGGATACAAAAGAAAGCAGATCAACAGGGCAATCAACCAAGCCAAGACTAGGCTCACCCTCAAGCCCAACCCCCCTTCCTCTCCTTCCCTTCCCATGGCCACCCTCCCCTATGTTGAGGGTGTCTCTAACAAAATTGCCAAGATCCTTCTCAAAAAGGGTATCAATTGCACATTCAAACCCATTTTCACTGTAAGAAACCACATCCCTTCCTCCAAAGACCCCCATGATCCTTTCCTCAAATCCGGTGTCTATAAAGTGATGTGTTCGTGTGGCATTCCCTACATTGGGGAAACAGGTCGCTCCATCAACACAAGAATCAAGGAGCATTGTGCTGACCTAAGGCACGATCGTATCTCTAAATCGGCTCTAGCTGAACACTGTGCTAAGACAAAGCATCACATCGCTTTAGAAAACACCAAAATCTTGTTCTTTGAAGACAACTTCTTTAAAAGAAAACTCAAAGAGGCCATCGAAATCAACAATCACCCATCCAACCTTAATCGAGATGGGGGTTGGTCTCTAAGTTTCTCTTGGAAACCCTTATTAAATAGCCTCACTGTCCTCTCTCCTAATCCTTCTTGATCCCCCTCCTTTTTGGCCTGCGCTTCCGGTTCAGCCCCCCTTTACCTTGTGCTCGTCCCTTCTTTCTCCTTCTTCTTACCCCCTCGCATTGCCTTTCTCTCCTTCTCTCCCCTCTTTTGTGCCCTTTGCCTTTTTTTTGGGGGGGCCTCTAGCTTCTTGGTTTTTGCCCTCCCCCCTGTTTGTTCCTTTTTATTCTTGCTCTTGTTTCCTTGTTACTTCTTTCTCTCCTAGATAGCTTGGTTTTTTCCCCCCTTTTTTATTTATTTATTACTATTTCAATTTTTTATCTTTCTCCTTTTTTTGGTATTTGTTTATTTCTTTCTCTCTCTCTCTCTCTCTCTCTCTCTACATGTACATGTACATGTACATGTATATGTATGTATATATATATATGCATGGATATGTGTGTATGTATATGCATGGGTATATGTACATGTATGTATATATGTATTTGTTTACTTTTTTCTTCTTTGAATTTTTAATTAATTAACTTATTTTATCTACATACATACATATATGGAGATATATATATGATAATTTATACATACATACATATTTTATTTTTGTTTCTTTCCTCTCATCTTGTCCTTGTTTTTCTCTTTTTCAATTTTTCATGTGTCTAGATGTGTGTTGTTTTGTTCTGTCTCCTTCCTTATATTTATATACATATATTATTTTCAAATAATTTTTTGATCTTTTGGGTTTCTTTCATCCTTCTTCATTGTTCTTGGTCTTTTGTCTTTTTGTGTCATTTTATTCTTATATTTTTTATTCTTTCTTCTTTATTTTAATTTTTTATTTTATTTCTATTTTATTTATTTATTTTATGTATTTATTTTATTTTTATTTTTATTTTTTATTTTTTATTTTTCTTTCTTGGGCAATGTGCATCTCAACCTTCCCAAACTCTCCCTCTCCTTTAATTTATATCCAAGTCTGTTGGCTCTTTTTCACTTCTCTCTATCTGCTTCTCATCCTGATGATGGATCATGAAGTATGATCTGAAACGTTGATCCAAAAATTCGCACACAGTTTTTTCCAAAAATTCTACATACTAACTATCATGGACTATGGAAACAAAATTTTATTAATCAACAACTCTACAACATTTACCTTGGCTCTTGCATGTAGTCTTGAAAAGTGATTTTCTTTGTGGTGGTTCTTTCTCCATGGGAACCTTAATCAAGGTTCTTGTCATCAATAGGGACTCTACCACTTCGAGTTCTGCATTTTGTGATGGTGAATTGACACTTTCAGCATCATCTCCACCTTATGCAATATGATTTCTTCTCTCACTTTTATAAGAAGTAGATGGATGCTCCTCAGTGCACTTCCATGCTTGGTGGCCCGTAGATTTATTGCATTTGTAACAATTTCCAGTGAATCCACTTGAGCCTCCTCTATTGCTAAATCTGCCTCTAGAACTTGGCCTTCTTCCTCTAAAGCTTCCCCTTGAATCTGATGTTTTTTCTTGTGAGTTACTTATCTCTCCTTGAGACCTTTGGGACTTTCCTCTACTAGCAAAAGTCCCTCTTCCTCTAAATTTTTTCCTTCCCCTACCTCTACTTTGCTTTTCTTGTCTCCTTTTCAACTTTTCTTCAACCCTTATGGCCAACTGATAGCACTCTTCTTCTATACTTGGACTTGTGAGATTGAGTTCATCTTGTAGGCTATACTCTAGCCCATTCAAGTACCTGGCAATTTTGTCAGCATCTTCTTCCATGTGACCTAATCTTAGGCTCAATTTGTAGAACTCTTCTGTTTAGGACTTCACATCCATGTCCTTTTGCTTCAAATTTTGCAACCTCCTTTTTAACTGGATAGCATAATCACTGGGTAGAAATTTACCCTTCATTTTTACAACCATTGTATCCTAATATATGATCTTTTCTTTACCTTTCTTTTTCCTCTCTTCTTGCACATAGTACCACTAAAGAATTGCATGCCCTTTTAGGTTTGTTCTTGCTAATTTCACTTGATTCCCCTCAGGTATCTCTTCAAGCTCAAAATACTTGTCAAGTTCTCCTATCCAATCTAGGATTTCTTCTCCATTTAGACTCCCTGAATATACTAGAAGCTCTATTTTCATCTTGGAACCATCTTTCTTAACCGCCTTTAGCAATCTCTCCAACCTCTTCTCTTCAACATCTACTTCCTCTTCTTCTTCTTCATCCACTTTCTTTTCTTCTTCTTGGTCACTCAAAATTTTTGTGACAAATCCTCTTTTCTAGTTGATCTCAACTGATGTGAGTCTTGCATCAAGGCTTTCCATTAAGGCTCTCAATTTTGGGGCAAGAGAGTCTCTCACCTCTCTGATTATTCTTTCCATGTTTAATTTAGGGGCCATTTTGGCTTGACTTCAAATAGACTTACTTACACTCTCTTATTGACCTTCCTTGCTCTGATACCAATTTGATGTAGAGGAAGGAAAAGTTTCAACAAAACTTGACTGCCCTAATTCACTTCCTTTAAGGTTTTCATTGAACCCAAGGCTTAAGCCCTCTTCACATTCTTTACCACTATTGACCATTGAGCTTATTGGATCACCAAATATGGGAAACACGTATTGAAGGGATGGAACAACAAAAAATGGTGGGACAACAAGATTTCAAGAACTTTTGACTCATTAGTTAACTTCATGCAACTTATCACACTGACAATGCCTTAACAAGACTTATACTTTGACAAAATTAATAACCAACACCACAACAAGGAGAAACAAAGAAAATATTGAGGGAATACTTTTTTTGAGATATAAAATATCATGAAACACCCCTATTTGAAGCGCAACAATGTGACCATTCATGGTTTGCAACTTTTAACCTTAAACTGCCAAAATCTATCCTTTTGGGACAATCACAAAAACTTGCATCAAACTAACAAATTTAAGCAAGATCATTGAGACACAAGTATAAGGGACCTTTCTTCACAACCCTACATCATTGTTTGGGTGATTTTAATCCTTGTTTTACATCCTTCATGACTCTTTCTCCACCTTTTGTCAACTTTACTATCTGATACATTCACAATATCAGACTACTAGTGAACTTTTGCATGTGCAAACTTTAACTCCATCCCCTACAACTTAGGAATATAGTAAAATACATAAAAAAATCCTCTCTATCCATTTTGGTGATTTTTCACCGGTGGAGAGGAGAGTTACATGTTATTTTATGCTCACTGTTACCCTAGATAGGGTTTCTACTACCTAGAATAAAATTGCTCTAACTTTTGATCTACTTGATGAAAAATGATGAAACAAAAAGTGAAATTTACTACATTCACATGCACACAAGATCCAATAGGTTACAGAAGCATTGGTGGTCCATACAGACCGTACCAACAATCAAAAATGACTGAAACAATAGAAAATCTAGAAAATCAATTGCTTTCCTTCACTAAATTGCAAAATCAGTTGCTCAACACTATGTTTCAACTAGGAGGGAGTATTTTTCTTACATTACAACTATTTCCAATCATTAGAAAAAAATTTCTTGAATGCATGTAACAGTTACTTGATTTTTTAACACTTTCTAAAAATTGCATGACATCTTTTTGTGCACACTTGGTAACTTTTTGGAACTTTACACCAACCCTCTAAGAACTCCAAGGTGGATTACATGATAAAAAAATGGTCATACATGACCTTAGGGAACTCTAAAACACACCACACAACCTAAAACCAAATTACATAAAATATGCAAAATAAGGTCTCGATGACCCTACACCACACCACCCTTGAACTCTGCTCATAACTCGATCCAAAACAATCATGTATTTGTACAAAAAAAAAACTCTGCCACTGAAAACCTGATTTGTGAAAAATAAGACCCTGTAATATTTATGAATGATTCTTGAGGAAGGAAGACTCCATGAATGAGTTCATCAACATTTGTATCAACACCTTTGACAAATGAATCAACCTTTGTACCAACCTATCCTTTACAAGCATTATAAAAAAGAGATGGCATCAACAACATTAAACTTTTGCATCAATGAATGAACTACCATGAACACCATCAATGAGCGGCATCAACAACATGAAACTTTTGCATCATCAATTAGTGGCATCAATGATTGAACACCGTGAGACCATGAGAACTACCATGAACTTTGACATCAATGAAAAACATCAGGCCAACAAACTCCCCCTTTGGAATTGATGTCAACCATATTGATGAGAACTAACATCATGCCAACAAACTCCCCCTTTGGCATTGATGTCAACCACATTGTACCTACACCTAGTTTCCTTTCTCCCCCTTTGAAAACAATGACAAAGGACTCTTGTCTTCAAGACACTCCCCTGCATACATACTGCACAAAAATAGAGAGTAGTTGCAAATATTGTTTAAGCATTATATCTCTATCAAAAGAATGGCTTTACATGGCACTTGAAAAGAGTAGAAAGTCACTGCCTCTCTCTTAAATTCAACAAGTATTGTTATCATAAAGTAAGCACTATGTTTCAAGAGTTACACAGTCATTTACCAAGTTGTCATTAACCAAAACAACTTCCACTGTCAACAAGATCAAGGGTTGCAAGTACATTTTCCAAGCAACTAACATCAAGCAATAGCAACTACTGCCACTGTTCAAACACACCACTGTTCAACAAAAGCACTAAACTGATACTACATCAAAGTGAAATGTTACTGATCACCTTAAGGTCACTTGTCAGTCATTTGACACTATCATTTTGTCTTCACAAAGACTACAACAACATTATGTCTAAAAACAAGGAGTTCAACAAGATCCACCATCAAGAGCCACCACTAAGTTGTTACTGAGGAGCATCACTATTATTAAAGAACTCATTGAACTCTGAACCCAAGACATGAAGTAAGATATGGATAACTATATGTGGGATCATAAAGATTTTTGTGACTGCGGTTGGAATATGAGGTAAAATGCATATGCCACAAGCATAATACAACTGCTAAATCTCAAAAGGGCTAATTCAGATCATCCAAAATGTAATTTTGTGTTTGTAAAGTGTAGCATAGCTGAGAAAAGTAGGCCCATAACTGCCATCAATAACAATCCTGAGTTGAAAGCAACGACAACCTTATTAAACCTTTTCTCTTTCTTATGATGAAAAATACCACCCATGAGGAAGACACATCCAAGCACAAGCAACATATTTGACAAGATAGAACCAAGTAATGACTGTTGCATTACATGAATCATTCCATTTTGAAGAGCATAAATTGAAATGGTCATCTTTGTGGCATTTCCAAATGTAGCATTCAAGAGACCTCCAACTTCAACTGCTCACTAGCTATAGCCATACATTTTTAATGTTCATTTATGTCTCAAAAATTACTCATAAATGAAACTTTCAAATTAGACACAAACTTAGCTGTGAACCCAATGTTGTCTATGAGGTAGAATGATATATTGTATTCCTAAACCAAGGTTTTCTCAAACCATGCATCTATGGAATAGCATTGTGTTTACATATATATAGAAATACATTGTATTTACACATGAAAATGAGAACTCATTGTCTTTTGTGTGATTGAGAAAGTATTGTGTAAGCACCACAAGATCACTTTGACAAAAAGCAACCACTAGACTCTATCATTTGCAAACTGTTATATCATATAGATGCCTTTCTCGGACAAAGAGGAATTCTCACAATAATGACATGTATAGTACTGCCATAGCAAGCTGATAGGAAAACCTTATCCATATCACTAAGAAATATTCATATCACTATTGATAAATGCCAAAAAAATGGCACTAGACTATCATTGTGTAATCTCACTAAAGTTGTTATTCCATGAAAAACATAGAGTATGCACTAGACATTACATCATGTCATTTTTTGTACCATTTTGTATTTAAAAAACCATCACCATCAAAATGGAACTGTGATCTACAAAATTCTCTGTCATGTTCATTGTCAAGATGGCACTATATACCTATAACAAGACTCTTTCAAGGCAACTTGTTGTTGTGCAACATTCAACACTATACAAGCAAAAAAATATGTATGTTGTCTCATAGTTCACTGAAGCAATGTTGTCTCGCTATTCACTGAAAGAAATGATGTATGCAAAAAGATAAAGCCTTCACTGAAGCAAATGGTGTATGTAAAAAGATAAAAGCCAAATGTGCACTTCACAAGACAATCCAAAGCAAAGTATTGTTTTCAGTGAAATTGTATCAAAGAACATTAACATGCACTAAATCACTAGAAAGATAAACATGAGTTATAGAATATGAAGAAGCACATTTCACTGTCCACAAAGCCACTGTCTTGCACCAAGATGTCCACATTAGTCTCACTTTCTGGTGTAACACTATAGAACCAAAAGAGTAGAGATGAAAGAACAATCACAAATAACTTATCAATCAAGATATCATTGTTTTGCACCATGCATTAGCCAAACACCAACAAAAGTAAAGTGACCACACTGAAAAATTGGTCAACAAACTCATATTTTCAAATGATTTCCAATTGTCACTGAACATTGTGCAACTTGAAAGAAGCATGAAACACATTGAAGCAAATATGAAATCATAATATCACTTTCAAACAAAAACACTATCATAGAAGCATGATAGTCCACTGACAAAAAAGTTATATCCACTACCATATGGTTACACTTTTTATCAAGAGATATAAGAAGATTTCATAGTCACTGTCACATGCAACCATTGCATTCATGTCCACCAAAGTACAATGTTGCTTTATAAACCACTGTCATAAGCAACTATCCATATCATATTGTGAGAAATATACCATAGTCAAAACATAGTATCCACTGATCATACCAAGATTGAGCATTCCTTATACTACTGTCCACAAGCAAACTAAAAAACTTGTGCATTGTCCTTGAAACACTTGAAACATTGGCCATTCACTATGATTTCAGAAAGAAGACACTGTCATAGCACTAGTACTGTTAAAATACAACACTATCTCAATGTAGAGAACTGTATTTCCTTGAAGCCACCAAGTATCAACTTGTCAAAGAGATAACATCTTTTGATCTATCATAAAGCAAATTTATGCAACAAGTACCAATATCTTTGAAATTCATTATGAGATCAACAAAAACAAGTACCTTCACTGAATCAACAACATGAAATCATGAAGAATCTTTGTTGCACCAAGGAAAAACATCAACCACTCAATGACTATTATCATAAACTACAAAATGACCATTGATTTTACTCCTCTTGGATAAATCAATGAAAATCATTGGCAAACAGTGAGTGAGAAAATATTTAGAGAAATCGCTAAATTTTGATAAAGCGCCATATCAAGGTCTACTGTTATAGTCAGAGTATCATACCATTGGCCAAGTACCATGTTACTATTCAATATCTATCAAGATCCATCTTACACATTGATCAAGTATCATGTCACTATGATGTCATGTAAAGCATCCTTTTACTACCTTTCAAAGCATTAAACCATTGTTATAGGTAGAAGAACTCATGATGCTATTATCCAATATGTATGCATTATATGACTATCTCATACTCAAAGACCAACATATTCAAGATGCAAAGAAAGACCATGCACACAAACCACTAATGTACAAGCTTAGATTATTTCTTGTTAAAAATATAAACTTTTGAATCTGTATCTTCTCCATCAAGAACTACATGTGCAAGCAATGCAACTTCATTATTTTCACTGCTCTTCCTTTTCCAGACATTCTTCTTTGATTTCTTCTTGTCATGTAGGACAGTTTGAACAAGCATAACTTCAACCTTTTTTTCAATCACCTTTGGTTTCCAAACTAGTTTTTTCCTTTCAGCATTAAGAGATGTTACCTTGGAATGAACGCTCATCTTCTTTTGTTGCATTTCCAAGTTAGATCCACAAATCTTAGCTATATTTCCAAAGTTACCACAACTAAAGCATCTCAACTTATCAAAAGGTTTTCTACTCACTAAGTGTAATCTCCTTCTAGAAGGAATATTACATTCACTAACCTTGTGCCCATATTGATTACAAAAAAAAAAACAATAACCATTGAAGTATAAATTATACCTGAATAGGATTTTCATTTTTGCACTTGGTGGTCTCATGATCCATTTTCTTCCATTAGTATCAGCATGTTAGATCATATATGTTTTTGAACTAGATTTTGATGACATTATTCGCTTCCTTTCATGCTCTTTCACTTGAAATCCATTTGAAAATGAGCATTGTACTTCTATAAATCCTAGACCAGTTTTGTCCTTATGATGTTTCTACTTACTTAACATCTCATTCAACTTGTTGGTGCTCTCATCAAATTTCTGATTCTTTTCTAATTGCTTCCTAACATTCTCAAGATCTTTCCTTAGAGAGACTATTTCTCCTTCAAGCTTTTGGCATTCAACTATTTTGACTTCCAAATCAAACCTTGTCACATCAGCTATCCTTTTTTTCCTTCAATCTCTAATTTCAAATTGACAATCACATCATCTTTTGCAATGTGTTATTTTAACAAATAATTTTCCTCTACACTCTTTTTCAATGAGGCAATCTCACTCTCTAGCTTTTTATACATATCTTCCTTATCTTTAAAATTGTTTTCCATTTCTTCTCCAGCCCTTTTTCTTTCCACAACTTGAACTTTAAGAAATTCAATAGTCTTTTCAAATTCATTATGATTTTGTACTAAGACTTTATTAAACTTAATACTTTCTTGAAGTCTTACCTAGATTTTTTGATTCTCTCATCTAAGGTTTTTAACTTCAACTAGGGCAGCAACAAGTTCTCCTTCAAGATCAACAACTCCTCCTTCTTCATCGGTTTCTTGATAATTTTGGTATTCATTTGCAATCTCTATGAACAAAGATTCATCATTTATTCCTACTTGACATTCAAGAAGATTAGAAACATCATCAACCTTTGTAATAAACTCCTCTTTATTTTGATGCAGACCTTTCTCCCTTTTAGAAACTTTATTTCTACACCTCTTTCCCATTGTACTCTGCTACCAGGAACCCTTAAGTTGGTTAAACATTTTGCAAGGGTCTATCTCTGATACCACTTACATTGGAGTATGAAAATACTAAGAGGGGGGTGAATCAATGTTTTGATAGCCAAAATCAATTCAATTGTTTCCCATAACACATTGTTTATTTGTTATAATTGAATGTTCAATTACTAGAATGTATTCAAATGTGATAGCCAAGAGTAGATACTTGAATAACATGAAATTTCAAATGTTACAAATTACATAATTGAAATAGTAAGACTAAATTGCATGTGACATGAAAACCATATGAACCACAACACCATAACAAAATGATTTATGAGTGGAAAACCCTCATAGGGATTAAAAACCACTCGGGAAAATTGCCTCACTGGCTTAATAAAATCCCACTGATTATAGAGCCTCACCAGCTACTTTTTGTGCCTCATTGGCTACACAATATGCCTCACTAGAAAAGGAACCTCACTGGTTACAAGTATGCCTCACTGGAAAATATAACTACCTTACTAGCTTTTCAAGTTAACAACTTCCTCACTAGCAAAAACTCCATGGTCTTAATGACCAATCTCCAATGAAAAAGAAACACTATTTCAGGGGGTTACCTTGTTACAATATGCACCAACAAAATACACCTTCAAATCCCTCTCATAGGACACACACTTTGAAAATCTTCAAAGACCATGTGCATATTATTCTTCCTTTTGTTCACATAGATATCATCTTCAACATTATAACAAAGACTTGTGACAGGTATGCAAATCATGTCCACTTATTTTTTCAATGCATAAAACACATCATGAACCAAGACGCATTGCTTTTATCTGCACTATCTTGACAAAGACATATTGTTTCTATCTTCCAAAATACTCAACACCATTCAACAATGTTCCTTAATTCATTATAGTGTGCAAACAGTTAAAACGCACTTCATAACTAAAACCTTCACTAACATCTATTATACTGCTACCATGTTTCTTCAATTTGGATTTGGTTCTAGTCTCCTTATGATCTTCCGATCAGCATGGTGTATCCCATTTTGTTTCCTTTACACCTAATTCCAAGCTAGGTGCTACACTTTTCACTACACAAAACCCCTTTCCTCTCAATCCATTAGTGTAACAAAAAATAGTTACCAAACTGTTAGTTCAAACTACTTAAAGATCATAATACAGATGAAAGTACCCATCAAAAATATGCATTTGAGAAGAAGTCATTCACCTTCTTTGAAAATAGACCTTTTGTCTTCTAAACATGCAACCTCATCAACATTGAACTTCTTTTGGTCAATATAATATAAGTCTTTATATGACTACACAACATTCTTCCTTTGGGCAAGATGAAATAAGTCTTTATAAGACTTAAACCCTAGATCAAGACCCTTAAAGTATAACATAGTCTTTTGAGAGTTGATATGCTTAGAAACTTAGGTTATGAAATATAGTGATCATCAATAGTCAAAAAACCTTAGATGGGATTACCACCACCCTCGAACTCTACTCATAACTCTATCCAAAACAATTGTGTATTTGTACAAAAAAAACTCTGTCACTGAAAACCTGATTTGTGAAAAATAAGACCCTGTAATATTTGTGAACAATTCTTGAGGAAGGAGGACTCCACGAATGAGTTCATCAATGTTTGTATCAACACCTTTGACAAATGAATCTACCTTTGTACCAACTTTTCCTTTGCAAGCATTATCAAAAAGAGATGGCATCAACAACATTAAACTTTTGCATCAATGAATGAACTACCATGAACACCATCAATGAGCGGCATCAACAACATGAAACTTTTGTATCATCAATTAGTGGCATCAATGATTGAACACCATGAGACCATGAGAACTATCATGAACTTTGACATCAATGACAAACATCATGCCAACAAACTCCCCCTTTGGCATTGATGTCAACCACACTGATGAGAACTACCATGAACTTTGACATCAATGTTAAACATCATGCCAACAACTAGAGTTGGATTTATCTAAATGTACACATCGTGATAGAGTACCATTAGATTTCTTATGATAAAGTGATGCTGCCAAGACACGGTGAATGTGGGATTTGTGTTTTTTGGATTTTAAGTGAGATGTAAGATTTTTATGGGGGAAGTGAGATGTGGATGAATTACTTGGTAGTTTCAATGTAGGATTTTTTATTTTCCAAACTTGGGATGGTGGATGATGGAGTGTGGATGCAATATTTTGAGTATGTTTGGGATTAACACTTCCATACACTTTGTCTATTGGTATGGAAGTTTTCTTTGAAGTAGGTAGACAATTTTTATAGATGAAAGGCATTTTTTGAATTGGTTCTATAGTTTCATTGACTTTTGGATTTGGATTTGGATTGGATGCTTTGCATGATCCAGTTTTCCATGGGATCCATTTCGATTGTATGTGTCCACTTTGAACTTTAAATTTATTAGTTTCTAAAGCCCGACTTTGATATTTTTCTTTATAATTTTTTCTTTTTTGTTGGTCCCAATTAGTGGATGGAAGGACTTGGAAATGATGGTTTATGATATGGATGGCTGGAGTGTTGGCAACAACCTTATTGTAAAGACTATTCATGGCCCCTATTTTGATATTTGCATCATATGAAGTTGTCCCTGGTATCATGGAGGTATCACTAACATCATTAAATTTCTTGATCAATGAATAACCAAGACCTTGATATTTAGGATTATCAACAAACTATATCAGCTCCAAAAGACCTTGTTATTCATTGATCAAGAATTTATACTAGCTCTTGTTCAACAAATTTGTTGCAAGATTATCAACAAACTATATCATCCTATTCCTTTTCCTTTATACTACATGCTTTGATAGATTTTGTTTGTGATAGGATATGTGTTATTTTGATAGCAAGAAGCTAACTCCTTTTTGTGTTGTTGGGCATCAACACTAGTGGTTGTCTTCTCATCATTAATAAAGTTGGATTTTACAAAAGTAAGTGATCCAAGTTGATAGTATATTGGTGCTTTCTTTGTCTTCATGATTTTTGATTCTTCACTCTCAACTACTTCTAAAGAAAATGACTCTTATTTTGGATGAACAAGGGAGAGATTATCTATATGTCCAGCTGAAACATATATATATTATTTAAGGAAGTGGAATTTATTGGCATATGAAGGGGATCAACTTCAATTTTGGAATCATGGATGACATGGAAAGGGATAATGGGATCTTAATCAAGGATAGGATGAGATTGCAGAATTTGAATAACTTGATCTTGACTCATTTTAGGGATTTATCCATGATGCTTTAGATTATGTTCTTGTCATAGATCAGGCTCTGATAATATGGTAGAAATAAAGGACTCTTGGGTATCCTCAGTATATTGGCATGGTGATAATTAATTTTGAATAGTAACCACTAGAGTGAGAATGATGGGTGATGGGTGGATGATGGTGTTTAGTCCAAGATTTCTTGATTATAGATTGGATTTGTTTCAAAAAATAGATTATCTATTATGGATAGGCCTTGGGGAAAATCTCAAAAGGTGTTATTATTGGACGAGTCTGTAGATGGGGATAATGTGGATTGATGTTGCAAAGGTTCCGAGAATGAAGGAATGGGAGGAGAGATGGAGGCTTCTTGTGGGGATGCTTCTTCAAGATGACCTATTATGAATTCAATCGAGGTGGATATATTATGACCATTGATAGACATAAGTAAATTTTTTGACCATGCTCAAGAAAATTATCTTGATGTATTCCTAATGTATCACTATGTGATCCATGGATATTATTAATGTGATGAATTTTTGGGATGATCTTCAACAACGATGTCTCCCCTATTAATAAGATCTTGAATAAAATTATTCAATCTATAGCGAACTTGAGTGATATGTCCCTTTGCTTTATGATAGGTGAAAATTTTTGTTTCTCTCCACCATAGAGGTTTAACCTGTGGTTCATATTATCTACTCTCCAAGAGTGTGATCATGTTTTCTTGAACCAATTTTTAAAGTGCTAATTCAATGGGTTCTCCTAATGGTGTGTATTTGTATTGAGGAGTGTTGTTTTGTCTAGGAGGAACTCTTTTTGTGTTATCTTGAACATTTAATGAGGTTTGAGCAAGGTTTGGTGCTTATATGTGTAAGATGGGTTGAGCATGTTGAACCATCTTGGCATCAACCATATTGTCATTAATGACATTTTTATTTTTGTTCCAATAACCAGATTTTTCATTTGATGAATTCAAGTAGTCTTTATTGTTTTTAAAAATTTTGATGAGTTCTTTGGCAATGAGAAATTTCTCAATAGTAAGCTCTTTCTCTATAACTTCAAAAAAATTAGAGCATAGCATTTTTAGATGGAACCCTATTTCAGTGTTCATATTTTGAATGAATATTTCAACTAGTTATTTCTCAAGGATGTGACATGGACATTTACTAGCTAGGTTTCACCATATCTATAAGGAGGTGAATGTATCTCCAACATTCTATTTTATGGTGCATAATTCAGTCATTGACATTTCATGTTCTAGATTGTAGGATAAATGTGATATAAACTTCTTAGCTAGTTCATTAAAGGTCCTTATGCTAGTAGGGAGTTGAGAAAACCACTCCATGGCTTTCCCTCTTAAGCTTCTTGAGAAGAGGTGCATGAGATAAGTATCATTATGCATAAACTCTAAGCAAGCTACATAGAATTATCTAACATGATCACAAGGGTCTCCCTTTCCTTTGTATTTATCAAATTTGAGAATTTTAAAGTGTTGCAAAAAGGGTGCCATAGGTATAGTCCTATCAAATAGATAGGGGCATATGTCTTCTAGTGTATAGATCTTTTTCACTGGCCCCATGTGGATATTGGAAATTTATTGTTGAAGATTCTAGATTTGGAGAGCTAGATCATTGGGATGTGTTTGAGTGGATGTGTTGATGGGTTGATATGTGGAGATATGATGTGTATTTAATGGATCTTGGGAGAATTTTGTTTGATAGTTATTCTGAGGCGCATATGTATTGTGTTGTGGTGAATGTGTGTTGACAAATGTGTTTGGTGTCATGACTTGTTGTGTCATGGAGTTGTGATATTGGTTGTATGGTATGCAAGTGGATTATTTTGGAATGGGTTTTGATTTTTTGAAGTATATGTGTGAGCTAATAAGTTAGGTGTTGTGAATGTGTTGAATGCATGTAATTTTTGTTATGGAGATGGGATATTTTGATGTTATGGTATAGAATTGGGGTTATGTGATGAAATGTTTTGATTTGGAAGTGGATTAGATAGAGGTGCTTGTGACATGAATCTAGTGTATGAAGGTGTTATCATGTGTTGGGTTTGTGATGTTGAGTGATGATTATGAAGGATGGTGTTATGATCTTAGGGGGTGTTATATGATGGTCTTTGCAATATGTATGAGGTGTATGGAGGTGTTTGGATATTTTTCATGGCATTGGTATTATTATGTAGATGATTTTTTTGGTATATGGATTAGTGATCTATAATGTATATGGAGCCAATTCAGTGTTTACTTGGGGTATCGATACGTGAGTTGAGTTGGTTGGTATTGTGGATTATGATAGTTGAAACTTGTTGAGGTATGGTATTAGATGATTGTATGGTAGATTAATTGATTGGGGATTAGGAATGTTGTTAGGTGTTTTCTCGACGTAATTATCTTGTGTTGGTAAAATATTATTAGATGTTTGAATAGGTTGTGATTGTGAATAGTTTTTGAGTTTAATCCTCCCAAGGTCCATGAAAAAGTGGTGTTTTGAATGAGTGTCATGTCGAACATGGGTGGTAACTTAACACCTTGTCGTGTTAGAGATAGAAAGTATTGATCTTTATTCACTACTATAACAATATCCACAAGTTTCATAGCATCAACATCCTATAGTTCTTTTTCCAAATCTTAAGGTGTCATATCTCTAATATTATCAGATACAATATTAGGATTTAGTAGATGTAGTGGTGTTTGAAATATTCTTGGCATAACCACTTGTGATGGTTCCCCTTGTGTTTTTTGTGGAGGATTAAGATTTAAATGGGGTCCATATCATAAGGTTCTTGTTGTTGTTGCATATTCTTTTTAGTTTGTGACCTTGTTTCTACTGGCATATAAAAATTTTGACCTTTTGAATTGGGTGATATTTTTGGATGGATGAAATGAGGTGGACATGACCAAAAAGTGTAACTAGATCTTAGGATTTTGATCATCAAGATTTGGATAAAATATGCTAAATCTTGGACTAGACTTGTGAGTCTAAAAGTCAATAGATTTGGGGGATGGTGGAATAAGTTAACTTAGAAGATACTAAGTCAACTTACTACCCATGGATAAGCTAACTTAATATTCTACCTTGAGAAGGGAAAGTCTCAAGGAAAATATAAAACTAGAATGGATATGAACATAAGATCTAGGTAGATTTAATAAATTTGATTTTGAATGATAGAAAAGATAGTAATAATAGAGATGTGGTAGATCAAACCTAAATCTAAATCTAGAATTTGATTGAAAAGATGTGAAGGATGTAAAACGGATGAGATGAATGATCAAATCTAGGGTCTGACTCTGTGTAAACTAGTAGGTATCAGTTTGGTTTGATGAAGGTGTATGTATAAGATAGTAAGGTCTAGTGAAAAGATGTAGCCTAACTGATAGAACAATTACACTGAGATACAAAGAAATTGTGTCACAATATAGGAAAAATTCAACAATATGAGGTGAAAAGTGGTACTCTAAGTTGAAATAGATGACAGATCAATTTTTGAAACAAAAATAGATTTTTGAAGGTCATAGACAATTTTGCCGCTCTGTGCCACAATTGTGCCACTCTATGCCATAATTGCACCTATCTAAGCCACAATTGCACCCATCTAAGCTAAAAATATGCCAATCTAAGCTACAATTATGCCTATCTAAGCTACAATTGCACCAATCCATGTCATAGAGACAATTGCGACAAGTTGCTAACACTAAACCTGCACAAACTAACAAGAGATCAACAAAAAATTATCAAACATTTTAGAAAGATTAAATCTAATGTTCCCTATGAAATGCTTGGAAGAACAAAGATGAAAACATAAAATAAAGTAAGAACAAAGCATGTAATCAACTAATTTAACCAAACCTCAATCCCATAGGGGGATTGGTGCTCCTTTGATGTGGAAAGAAGCCCTTTCCCAATCCCAATTGCTAAGCTTGATGATTTGAAGATGGTCCAAGTATTGAAATGATGCTAAGTAGTGAACATGAACTAAAAAATAACATGAAAATGGTGATTTCTATGAACTTAGATGACTATAATGATAATGCATGAAGTTGTGGATCCATATTATGAAAAGGATTCCTCTATTTATAGAAGCCAAGGGTTGAAGAATGGATGGAATTGGTGAATGTGGGTTAAAATGAGAGCCAATGAGAATATGCCAAGTTTCACAATTCTATTGGAGGAAGTTGGAGCACATTTTGGGAAATGTGTGAGTGGAGGAGGATGAAGGAGAAATAAATGAAATTGGGTGAGGAGTTGAAAGGATATAAGAGGAATTGAATGAAATTGGTTGAGATTTGAGAGGATGTAAGAGAATTTATTGTAGATGTGAAAGGTTTTTGAAAACCTTTGGAGGGAAAATGAATGAGAGACTGTTGAGAGGAATATTCTTTGGAATATTCCTTGGTGAGGGAAAATAGAGGATTTAAATAATTAATTGAAATTATTTTCATGTGCAACATGGTTGGTTGACCATGGGTTGATTTAACTCTTGAGGAGTTAAAAGCTGGAGGAATTAATAATGATGATTAGAAAGTTGATTTAGGATTAATTAATTGGAGTGAATTAGGAGATTGTGACATTTGATTTGATTGATTTTAATCAAATGGGAGGATTAAAATGGGATTTAATTAAATGATTTGATTTAATTAAATATGATGAGAATTAGTTAGAAGAAGGGTGAATTAATCCAATAAATTTAATTATTTGATTAATAGTTGAATTTGCTAAATTTAATTAAATAATGTTGATTATTTAATTATTTGATGTATTTGAAGTGATTTAGGAAGAAACGATGTTAGTTAATCAGAATCAGATGCATAGTATCAATCAAGACTTTTTCAATGTCTACAGACACAAGGTAAAAGAGATGTAAAATTTTGACCTAAGACTGAGTATTTTGAGTTCAACTAAATTTCAATTGTATGATTTTGAGTGATTTGGTGTACTATCAATGTTTTGAGCAAAATTTGGCAAGAAAACACATTAAACATTAGACATTATAGTTGTTGACATTTTTTCGAGGTGATAGGCTGAATGGTTTCGTTGGTTTGAACAAGACACTCCAAGAAGCACAACCTAATTATTGTTAAAGGTGTGTCCCACTAGCAGAGGCCCAGTCGATAAAATACCATAGGAGACCACCAATACATGGATCCAATATCAGAGGCAGGTAGCTAGGGATATAATGGAACAAGGGCTCACCTTCCTCCTTTTGATGGCTTTTTACACCATCAAAAGAATTCTACATCATCCTATGATGATACATGTCGAGTGACTTCATGCATGATGTCATACACTATAGGAAAAATACAACAATATGAGGTTCATACGTGGTACTATAAGTATAAATAAATGACAAATATATTTTTAAAACAAAATTAGATTTTTGAATGTCACTTGCAATTGTGCCACTCTATGCCATAATTGTTCCATTCTATGCCACAATTGTACCTATCTAAGCCACAATTATGCCCATCTAAGCCACAGTTGTGCCCATCTAAGCTACAATTATTCCTATCTAAGCCACAATTGCACCAATCTATGCCACAATTGTGCCACAAAGACAATTGTGACAAAAGGTTAAATAGATACAAAATTTTCACCTAAGAATAAGTTTTTTGAGTTCAACTGAATTTCAATTGTATGATTTGAGTGATTTGGTGTATTTGAATTTTTTGAGAAAAAATTGGCAAGAAAACACATCAAACAATATACATGATAGTTGTCGACACTTTTTTGAGGTGACAAGCTGAATGGTTTCATTGGTTTGAACAAGACACTCCAAGAAGCACAACCTAATTATTGTTAAAGGTGTGTCCCATTAGCAGAGGTCCAATTGATAAAATATCGTACGATACCATAGATACACAAATCCACTCTCAAAGGCAAGTAGCTAGGGATCTAATGGCACAAGGGCTTACCTTCCTCCTTCTTTTGATGGATTTTTACATCATCAAAAGGATTCTACCTCATCCCAGGACGGTACATGTTGGGTAACTTCATGCATGATGTTGTACACTACACCCCACTAGTGGTAATGACTAAAAGGTCTTAACGCTTCTAAGTACAATGGTTCATAGTGAAATCAATGGATAATGAGCTCGTCTAAGGATTCCTGAGATTGGAGGGGTCTCCTTCACTCTCTTCATCTATACGTATCTCAGTGGACCGAGGTGTTAGTTTTAGGATCAGATTTTCAATAAGTAGAAATACAACACATGAACAATAAAAAAAACACTTTTACCCTAGGAAAGCCCTCCTACTCAAGGGAGAAAAACCCAACAAAAATATATCTCTTATATATATATATATACATCAGATGAATAAGAGCAGAAATTTTCTTTACAATCAAACCCTTCTCAAGGGTGAACTCGATACAATATCTTCTTAATACAATTGAGTATAAAACTCCTAGAAATCTGATCTGCTTCTCAAGGATGGCTATCTCTTGCTGGAAGATCAAACTACTTTTTGCAGGTGTGAATGAAGATGAGAATTAATTGATTGATAATCAAATGGATGAACATCTCCTTTTATATATACAATGCAAGGAGACTCTTCACAAGCAAGGTGACTCTTCACTTGGTTGGCCACTTAAAGAAAATTAAATATTAATTATAATAAGGCTGACTTTCCTTAACAATTATTTGTTTAATATTTAATATTCTCGAATTAGAGAGAAAGATATCTCTCGCCGCTATTACATCAACACTCCCTCTTAGCTAGGGAGGTATCTTTTCAGATAACCATGTCATAGAGTCTCTCAACATGACACCCACAATGGCTACACCCATTTGTGGAAAAGAGTTCATCACGGAGTCCCTCAACGTGATATCATCATGGAGTCACTCAACAAGATGTCCACCATGGCTACTCCCATGTGTGGAAAGAAACATGTGCCCAAGTGCCCATCACGGGGATCTCTCGATGTGATGTCGTCATGGAGTCTCTCAACATGATGTCCACCATGGCTACTCCCATGTGTGGAAAAACACAAGTACAAAGGGTTCATCACGAAGTCTCTCAACGTGATGTCGTCATGGAGTCTCTCAACATGACGTCTCATCTCAGTCTCAGAGATGAACAATGGCTCGCACCTCATATTTCTTTGTCTCAGAGAAATATACACTACAAGGGCTTTCACCTCATATTTCTCTATCTCAAAGAAATATACACTACAAGGGCTTTCACCTCATATTTCTCCATCTCAAAGAAATATACACTACAATGGAGTTCACCTCATACTTCTCCATCACAGAGAAATATACACTACAAGGACTTTCACCTCATACTTCTCTGTCATGGAGAAATATTACTACAACAGATCTTCATGATGATGTGACTCCCTCTGAACCTCCAAGTTCTTGCATCAAGCTCCTAACCTCCTCGTCCAAGGTTTCCTCTGTTGGTTTTTTAGACTCCCTTTGAATGTTATTTCTCCAGCCACCAACTCAGTCCCATGGCTGCAAGCTATGACTCCATGCTTGTTCATTTCTCCAGTCAGCATGACTTCCTCACAGGATGCCTCAAGCTCTTCCTCTCTTTGAATTCCTTATGCAATCTCGCATCACCCTTTTGCTCCTCAATCTGTCCTTGAAGCATTTTAGAGAGAGATTACTAATAGTTCATTAAACTATCCCGAAGAGAAATACCAATGTTATTGCATGAATAACTACATAAGAACATTATTCAAGGGTATGAAATACTTATCTCTTTATTGATTAATATTCCTCACAATCCACCAATTGTTCTTTCCTGGTCTTTGCACCTAAAGATTCAGATCTGCTACAATGGAATGATCTACTGCTATAGAATGATTCAAAACTGTCTGCAACTTCAAACAAAAAAATTTAGAACTATGCAATATTTATGAGTTTCCATGGTTCCTCTTTGAACTGCAATACTCCTTTACTGTTATGATACTCCAAGATGGTCTCTCTTCATTCAACAATGCTCCAAAGTTCCATCCCTCCTTTCATTCATGCATTCCAAATTATATGCAGATTGGACCATATAATATGCCACGATGGTCTTTTCCCTACCAGCTAGTCATTTCTACTGTTGCCTCTTTGCCATGTATTTCTTAAAAAAATCTTCAACTCCTCCTTTATTTACAACTTCAAATAGCTAGATGGAAATACTTAAAGGTCACATGAATATCAACGGGTTCCTAAAAAATTAATAAAAGCTTCCATAAGCACTAGTATTGGAAATAACTGGACTTCAGAGATAGTATGGTAATTTCTTTTTGACTATTCGATTCCCCATAAATATATGGTTCATCCTCTTAATTGTTGTGATGGAAAACTAGGCGGCGCTTCAAAACTAACAATCCACGATTCTTTTCCTTGCTTCATACTGGGACTCACGACACTCACATAGCATAAAATATATTAAATAGCCTTTACACGTTCTTCAGGCAATCTGCATATTAGCAGCAAGATGTATAAGTAACGACAATCTTGAAGTTGGCCTATTATTATTTAATTTTGGTGCTGACTAACTGGCTCAGACTTATTCGAGCCACCCTTAATATGAGGCTTCAATTAAATACAACGCTTCATGCCACAAGAGTCGACGCTCCATACATCACCACTGCAACCACATTGAACATTTATTTGTGCATGGAATAGGCATGTGGCTTCAATCATTACTTCTAGACTGAGTTTCTATTTAACCAAATCTGATCGGATCTTTTCTTAGACCCGCTCTGATACCATGTAAGTTTTAGGATCATATTTGCAATAAGAAAAAAAACAACACATGAACAATAAACACAACACTTTTACCCTAGGAAAACCCTCCTACTCGAGGGAGAAAAACCTAGCAACAATATATCTCTTATATATATATATATATATATATACATCAGATGAATAAGAGCAGAAATTTGCTTTACAATTAGACCCTTCTCAAGGGAAAACTTGATACAATCTCTTCTTAATACAACTGAGTATAAAACTCCTAGAAATCTGATCTGCTTCTCAAGGATGGTCATCTGTAGTTGGAATATTGAATTGCTTCTTGAAGGTTCGAATGAAGATGAGAATTAATTGATTGATAATCAAATGGATAAACATCTCCTTCTATATATATAATGCAAGGAGACTCTTCACAATCAAGGCGACTCTTCACTTGGTCGGCCACTTAAAGAAAATAAAATATTAATTATAATAAGGTTGACTTTCCTTAACAATTATTTGTTTATTATTTAATATTCTTGAATTAGAGAGAAAGATATCTCCCACCACTATTACATCAACACAAGGGTCATGACGCTTAGCTTATAGGACATTGGCCACACCATGGGGTACAAATTTTATTCTCCCCCCTTTTTATACCTTGCATGAACACGTGGTTGAGGTTGTCCTTAGGGTGATGAAGTCCCCAAGTAGGCCTCCTACTATAAGTAAACAAAGAATGATGTTTTTTGTGATTCTCAAGATCATTCTTTGTAGTTACAAGGAAAGAGCATACACATACAACCACTTCCTCAAGTAAACAAATAGAATGTAAATCATAAGGTATTTCTGATCTCCAAGTTCGCACTAGGAATGAGAGAGCATACATACCTAAGGACTTACCAGACACAAAAAACAAAGTCCATTTACCTTATCAAATTGAAGTGTTATATAATCTATGAAAATCAAACATAATATCCTTGCAACAGACAACATTAGTAGTTTATGTGTTTGTTCTTCAACCCAATGAATGATATAACTACACAAATGCATTAGTTCTAAAACAAATTAAGCAAATGCTAGGGTTTGTTTTAGATCCCAAATCCAAATGTGAATGGTAAGTTTTAAACCCCAATTTTAAATTTGATAGAACCAATGGATTCCCTATTATTTTTTGATACGTCTTAAAAAAAATTGTTGAAAACACTTTGGTATGAAGAAGTTATGAGCATTTAAAATCTAAAAAAGAAGAAAAGGTGAATTTGAACAAATTTACCCAAAATTTTGGTGCAAGCTCTGAAAACATCATTTAATCCACATAAAAGATCTCTAAACCAGCTTTCCAATGCATTTTGAATTTTGAAAATCTAATATGTTATGCAAAATTTATGCCCAATTTTGTAAAGTAGGCTTTTGTAAGAAAAAGTCAGTAAATCAAATATGCCATTTTAGAACAAATGCACCACTCTGAGCCATAGATGCACCAATCCCTATACAAATGTGCCAATGTACCCAAAAAATGCACCAATATACTTAGCAAATGCACTAATATACTCAACAATTGCACCAATATACTCAATAATTATGCCAATCACTCTCTAAATGTGCCAATTTAGCCAAAAATTGTGCCTATCTACCTCTACAAATGCACCAATCCCTCTGCAATTTCGATAATATACTCAACATCAACACCAATATAATCAAAAATTATGCCAATCTACCTAGAAACAATACTATTTGTAAAAACATAGATAAAACCCTAATATGAAAAACAATTACAAAACTCTAAGAAGCAATTGTGCCTATGTAAACCACATATGTGCCTATCAAGTCATCAGATCACCTTTCTAGTTTACAGATGTTCCAGAACTTAGAAATTTGTACCAATGTATAAATAGGTGTGCCAATCTAGGTGCAGTTATGTTAATCCAACCTATATTACTTCAAAAACTTGAAAAACTCACAAAAAGACATTAGATGTCAGGGAATTAGGTTGTCCCACTAGGTGTGCCAAAATGTATGACCTAGAAACTCAATCATGAAATTGAATGATAAAAGGTAAACAAAATCATTCACAATCAAATATCATATCAATAAAGCAAATAAAGAAATTTGAATCAAACACATTGCAACCTGCACACATACAACCTACCCTAGCATAGCTCCATTGTTCTCCTTTTTTCACCTTGGAGAATGGTTTTATAGTACTTGCTCTTATATTTTTGGTAGCACAATAGCAATAAGTACTGAAAATACAAATATAGTTTCTCTGCACGATTTGGGAGGGAGAGATTGATGATTGATCTAGGTTTGTTTTATAGATTGAGTGATACCGATCAACGATTGAGATCTAATGACAGACTAAGTAGATCAATGGATGAGAATCCATGAGAGGAATTGATGAATAGTTAACTAACTACATGATTTCAAGTAACTAATCATATAGATTAGTTAAGAGGATTGATTGGAGTGATAACTGAGATTGACAGTTAGTGGACTGAATTGATTACTTAGTGAACTCAAAGTGAGTGGGAGTGAAGTGGATTTGATTGATGAGTAGATTGAATGTCAATCTTAGTTAACTAATGAGGTGGAAATGCATGAGTATTTAATAATTAAATGAGTTAATTATTGTTTGCATGTGCAAGGTGGAAATAAATAAATAAAATAAATGATTTTATTTATTTTGGACAATGTTGAGAAATAATTAGATAAATTAAATAATTAAAAGTAATCATTTAATTTAAGAAGTGGGAATTGGATAATGCATTAATTAAATAATAAATGAATTATTTAATTAAACTTTGGAATAAAAGAATAAATAATAAATTAAATAAATAATGTTAATTATTTAATCAATATAGATGAATTATGGTGAAACAGATAATTTAACTAAGTAATAAAAATATTTAATTAAATGCACAAGACGGATTGATGGTACCTAATGATGGAAAATGATGATGTTTTGGTAGGAATATGCTAGTCAAATCTTGGTGTTTACAACTGGTTTATGAAACCTAGAAGTTTTCCCTTCATTATGTGTTGGGAAGGGTTGTGTGTATATGCCTAGTTGTTCACTAGGAGAGTTATGAGATTGTCCTTCGATGGTTATCTCTCCTCTATCAATAAGGTCTTGTGTATGATTTTTTAACTTCATGCATTTAGTTGTGAGGTGAGCTTTAACCCTATGGCATTCACAATATTCATTATCTTTATACCATGTTGGTTTGAGTTGATTTTCATTAAAAGTTTTGATCATTGGGAACCTTATGAGATTAGCTTAAGAAAGTTTATGGAATATAACTTTGATTGGTTCTCCCAGAGGGTGTACTGGTATTTTGTTTGATTACTTTATCTAGGCTTTCCTTAGGGGATAGTGGTAGTGTTGGAGACATTTTGTTGTTGAGGCAAGTTTTGATCATTAAATGGTGTAGGTTGGATTTTTTACACATGTTCGTTATTAGCTACACCATAATTCACAACATTTTTATTTTTAAACAAAAATACATTTTTGTCATTGGATTGATTATTATTTTTTATTAATAGGGGTAAAATATTTTGACCTAGAGCTATGAACCAGTGAGGTCACAAACAGGGGACCTCATTCCCAATATAAATTATCAACAATTACACCCCAATGGGGTTTGGACCGAGAATAACAACACAACTTAACCATCGCACCATGCCACTATTGGAAATCATTAGATTGATTATTATTATCCTTTTGGTCTTTGTAAATTTCGATTAGTCCCTTAAAAATTAAAACCTTTTTCAATTGTTAATCCTTTATCAATGATCTCATCGAAAGAGTTGACACAATGTAATTCTAGATTAAAAACCTATATTTGAATTTAGATTTTAGATAAAAATGTTCACCATTTATTTGTTAGGCATATGCAAGGGGAACCAAATAACTAGATGTCTCCAATGTTGGAGGAATGTGGCAAAACATTACCCATGTTTTTGTTTGGTATTGCACAAATTAAGCAATGTGACTTTGTGTTCAATGTTGTATGAAAAATGAACCACAAATCTTTCAACTAGATTTGTAAAAGTAGTGATTGAACCATGGGGAAGGTGTGTAAACCACTCTAAGGATTGTTCCCCAAGGCTCCTAGGAAATAATCTCATAAGGTATACATCACTATAGGCCACCTCTTGGCATGCTATGCAAAATTCCTTTATGTGTTCTCTTGGACCACCCTTACCCTTATATTTGTCGAATTTAGGTATTTCATAGTTCTTAGGGAAGGGGATGGATAATATATACCTATCAAATGGATAAGGACATATATCCTCAAACCTATAATTCTTCTTAGATTGACCTACTAGAATCCCTTGGATCATACTTCTCATATTTTACAGATCTTGGGCAAGATCAATGTTATTGGATGGAGTGGGATTTATGGCGTTGAGATTGGTGAAGGGGTGTTGAGATATGATTTGCATTAGAATTATTTTGGGGTTGAGAGATGTTGGGGATGTGTTGATTGGTGTGTTGATATGTGGATATATGGGATACTTATGGTTGGAAGTAGTTGGAATTAGTAGATGTTATGGGGGGTTGGATAGATATGGTGAGTTGAGTAGATGGATATGTGGTGTTTGTGGGAATTTTGAGTCCTAGTTGGGAAGAAATAGTTGAGGATGGGATAAATTTCTTTGCGATTGGTTGGGATGTATACGGAGGATTGAATGTATGGGAGGTATGATTAAGGTTGGGTTGGGACCCCCAAATTCTAATGTGCACCCTTATTGAACTTAATTCAACTATTTAGTGAAACATTGGGATGGCCTCAAGGTGTGGGACCCTATTATTTGAGGCCAAACCTCCAGTTATAGAGTTGGTTCTCTGGGACTTCACCTAATTTAACCTATGTTATTGCTACTTACAGAGAGAAGAGAGAAGGAAAACATAGAATGAAAACCTAAACTCTTATAAGGTGATGCACCAATATTATTTTGAGATCTACACAACTACCTTTACACACACAATCGATCAATGATAAGACTGGATTATGCACAAATTAGAGGTTTTATATGACCATGCATCAATATTTCATAAGAAGGTCATGATATTCACAATCTTAGAAGGAAAATCTACTATCTCTTTACAACTTTAGACTGTTTGCATCATTTACAAAACCTACAACCTGCAATAATGCATATATCTTCTTCCTAAAGGTGTTGATAATGAGACACGACATCAAGGATTATCACATACATCACAATGAAACAACTTTTGAGAAGGCCAAAATGCTTAAATATATTGATTTGAAGAAAAGGTGTTACATACAATTGTAGATGCCTGCAAAATGAGTTACAAGGTTGTCTTAGCTTGAAAGAACCTTCAAAAGTTACAACACAACAACCAAGAGAGAAAGAACTAACTAAAAATTTGTCCTCTAGGCTTGCTTATAAGCTACTCAATAGCTTGCTAGATAATAGGACATGTGTTTGCAACAGTTTGCTTGGTCAAACTTCTTGGGCGTCCAAAACCGTCCTTACTTTCCAGCCCCTAAAAATGCTCCAAAAAAGTTTTTGAGTGAAGAAAACTTCATGCCTTGACCTTTCAGCCAACTAAGACTCCTTAAATAGCTCCTAGATGCCCTCAAAAGGATCAAACTAAGTCAAAACTACCCTAGATTCTCTCAACTTGTTGGACAACTAATTCAACCTCCTCCTAGATACTTGCAACTGTCCATAATTGTTCTTCAACTGCTTATAGATCATGTGGAAAATGCTTGGAAATGATAAAATTCCCTAGGAGGGGGTGGGAGATCTTCAAGGACTGAATTTTGCCACTTGTCTTCATTATGAGTGGCTTCTTCACTATGACTTCAAATAATAAACCCCTTTTCATATCACTTATACTTGACATCATAGAGAACTGCTCCTTTTTATAGAACTCCTTGCTATTTGTTCTCTTTTCATCACAAACCAACTCTTTGTATTGACTGTGATAATAACCACTCTCCATCAATGGTTTTGACTAGGATTTTGAAAAATACCCTTTTTGTAATGAAATACCCTCCAACATCAAACAAGCAATCAACTTCTCCAAGCAAATCTTTAGAGTTTAGACTGCTCAAGTAGTAAAATAGTGACTTCACCATGATAGGAATTCATTGAAATGTATGATTCCAATATGATTGAACTATCAGAACAAAATGTTTATGCCTTGTCATTTATCAACCCTAGGCAGTCTTGACCATAAATCATATGAAACATAGCTTATTGGAATTAATGTTGATATAAAAATCCCCTAAAGATCACTCCACTAGACTGTCTAACAACCTCTACCATTCATACCATAATGCAACTTTCTTGTATAGTTTGATGATATTAACCTTGAAAATATACCTCTGTAATGCCACTTTGGTCATTATCATATTTTCACAAATTTGTCATGGATGCTTCTTTCCAATACATCACTTTCAAAGAATATTATAAGTTTCCCCTTTGTAAGATTACCATTTTCAATATACCTTTGTGTGTTCTTTCATTGCTTCCTGGAATCTCCCCATTCAATACAACCTCTTTTGGCCACCATAAAGGTATCCTCAGTAGCCTAATTATGGGGCTCTCAAAACAAATTATATGCATTGCTTGTATGTTGGAAAATTTGTTTGTCTAATGTTTGATTGAGAAGGCCTTGAATAAAGCCTCATGGAAGTTGAGCTTGTCTTTTGGCATTCCTTATAAGTAAAATGTAAATTCCTTTGAAGATTGTGATCAAATTCAAAAAAGGTAAACTGACAAATAAGAGTTACTCTTTTTTGAAACAGAATGACCATTGCAGTGATGTTGAATAACTGATATGTTCTTTTGACCTTCATAATTGCATCTTAAAATGGTTATTTTGTCATTTTTGCTTCGTGCATTCCTATTACATTCACATATGCATGTGTCATCCACATTTATTTCATCAATTGTAGATAACTCTTTCTATAACTGAATGTGATTATCATGTTGCCTGCCTAAATTTTGACTTCCATAATCGCATTTTTTTCTTTAAAGGACTATATTCATCTTCTTCATCAAATGAGATATTCACTACAATAGCCAATGATTTTGGTGATCCTATCTTATTTGTCTTAAGCTAGTTGAGTTTGTTCACACCTTTGACTATATGCACCTTGCTCACAATTTGGTCCAAATGATCACTAGAGTCTTTACAACCATACAAAGGGTTATTTTATATGTTCATCTTCAAATTTTATGATGTCAAGCCACTAGATCCTAGAGCATCAAAACCATTAGAGGCATCACTTTGCAGTTGGAATAAGTGAGAACTTTTGCAAGATGAAAATTCAAACAGTTTGGTTGGAATTTCCCTTGGTGACAAATCATCATCTAAAAATTGTTGAATAGAATTGTCAAAGCTATCTAAATCATCACCACACATGAGCATATAATGAATAATCTTCTTAATTTTCTTCTCTTCTCATCTCAACACTTAGATGATTTTTCATTTGGTCTTCTTTTAATTTAGTTGCCATCGAGTTAAGATCCAAATTAAGCTCTTGTTCATTAGATTGAACAAGCTTTACAAACTTTTTGATTACAAGGTAATTTTCAATTCTCCTTGTAGTCAACAAGCATATATTCTGACAAGATATGGAGGTGATTCTACATGTATTTGTCCCATCTTGCCACAAAACCTTAAAAATGCATGTGCACTGGTCCTTGTCATCTATCAAACTATGATTGGACTTACAAACCTATCAAAGAATTTGTAGAAACTGTATCCCTACTCACCATGTCTACTTGAAGAGACTATCCTCTTAAAATGGCTTTTACGCATAATGATAGTCTTTTCATGACTATCACCCAAACAATTCTTTACACTACAGTCTTTGACATGGCTGCTAAGGTCCGCCCTTTGTAACAGTTGTCATGACTGTGCTATGTCATTGTCATCATTATTTTGAAGACGTATTCATTATCCTCCATTGGCTTGCTACTTTGTGAGTTTTCTCTTTTCAAATTTATGGAACCATTATTCATATGTAACCAACTTCCCTTAGACTACCATGTGACTTCCCTTTCATGACTCTGTGTTGACTCATAGATCCCTTGTCATGCACAGGTATGACTATTCTTGTCTGAGCATTGTTATTGTGGTTTGTTCATATATCATGACTATTCACTTGCTTGTCACTGACCCGACCTATCAACAAGACTGTCATGGTATGGGGTTTCCTTTATGACTTGACCATATATGTATGAAAGATGAGGCCTTCAAACTGTAGAGTAGCAAAATTAAAAGAGTAATATTAAATAAATACATTGTACATAATAAAAATGATGAAGAATTTTATTATAATCATTTGGCCCATTATATTCAATACATTAGCTTTCTAAGCCATTATTTTTCCATGAATAACCACTCCAAATTTCCTTACAGGAATAACTCCCAAAATTAACAACTATTATAAACTAATTTATTTTATATAAACCTTAATTTCCTAACAACCCCCCTTAAGGTTTACATAATAGAAAAAAAATAAAAATGTAAAAGTGTAAACCTTAAATGCCTAACATCCCCCCTTAAGGTTTACATACAAAAAAGAAAACTACACTAATTTCCTATCACTTCTCCATTTGTAGATTGAGACTTACTCAATTATCCACAAATATGCATCTACAAAACTATGGATCGATACAAACTCAATTATCCATAAATAGTTTTTGGATTCAACTATCCACAAACCAACAACAACTCACCAAGTTTGTGAGTTTAACTATCCACAAACCAACAAATCGTTGCATGCCCCATCTTGCTCCTGAAAGGACTAGAGATGAAACAAATGCTTCTCATGCAAGGAATCATCCCTAAGAGAAGCTAGCTTGGGATGACAGATGCCCTCCTGCCTCCATTTCCTCCAGCCTCTGATGTGACCTTTAGATCTTAATCACGAGATACAACATTAATGGCTCTGAATGCATCACTAGTAAATGCATAAAAGTGTGCATACATAGGGGTCGGGTTTAACCGAGAATGCATCCATTACAAAAAGGTCTACATTATCCTTGTAATGCCTTACTTCTCCATTAAAAAATATTACAAGAACATCAAAATTCCTTATAAACCCTTTTGACAAAAATAAATCAATACTTATACCCCCCTTATAGATTCATAAAATATTTTTATAACTTTCAACCATAAACCCGTCCCTTATTACTTCATAAACCCACACAATACAAAATCCAATCAAAACCTTTCAACTTCAATACCACTTCAAAATAAAAGGAAAGGTAATAAGTTCTTTACCTAAACCTCCACATAGGCATGTAGAAACAAGATTTGCATAGTCTCAATATCTTTAAATACACCAAATTCTTTCTATTTCGATTACCATAAACCACTTTTATTTTTAAACAAACTCCATTTCTTAAAGCACTACACTTTTCAAAGCTTGAATATTTGAATATTTAACTTGCTACAAACCCTTAACGAAAACAAGAATTATTGGCTTGAATTTGCACCTATCTGCTTCTCCTCTGCCCTAATCTCCAACAACAAAATGATTTATGCTCTTTTTAATGCAACATGCTCATTGATGGACACAAGCACATCGCTATTGTTTAATCTAAAACAATAGTTTACAAATCTTTTCCACATGCCCTCATGTAGAACAAATGCCTTGAATAATTTTGTGCAATAATGTTTATTCACGCCTCCAAATAGCTCTATGCATCACTGAATGCCTAAACATAGAAATTATTTCATAGAGAACAATAAAAAATTTAATTGAAGCAATAACAAGTACACTAATAAGTAGGAATGCCAGCCAAAAAACTTATCAATGCCCAATCTAGAGAAGTGTTGTAAAGGCAAGAGAAGCAACACTTCAAATGACTTATGTGATAAATAAATCCCTTCAAACACCTTCTACACAACAAGTCTCCATACACTCTTTAATCACAAGCACACATGAATCACTAATGCTCTGATACCAATGTAGAGTAGCAAAATTAAAAGAGTAATATTAAAGAAATAAATTTCAAATAATAAAAATGATGAAGAATTTCATTATAATCATTTGACCCATTACATTCAATGTATTGGCTTTTTAAGCCATTATTTTCCCATGAATAACCACTCCAAATTTCCTTACGAGAATTACTCCCTAAAAATAACAACTAACTATTAAGTAATTTATTTTATGTAAACCTTAATTTCCTAATGCAAAAAACCATGCCAAATAATTAATAGATGGGGGAAAGAATGTTGCTAAGAGGCATCATGTGCTGCATACGAGCAAGTGCCAAAACTATTGATTCACCAAGGAGTTCTACCACTAGACCATCAAAAACCACTTTATAGTTGCTAATGAGAACTCTAAACCAATACAAGTATACTTCAGTTGAATAATAATCAACCTTGGAAGAGGCTTGACTGGTTAGACAAATCTCAAATATTTTTTTGGCTAATAGCTCCCTAAACATGGTGCCAACACTCTCTTTCAATGGGTTACTCAACTGTGCCTTATGGATGAAAAGTTATACATTATTTGAAACCATGCATCTTAGAAGATTTATATTGTGTGAACTTGGAATCTCATCTAAACTTGACATGATAAGCATGTTCTCATACCAAATACCCTTTTTTATTATAAGTCGTTCCATTGTTGCTTTGTGTAATGTTTAGTTGTAGGTTCTTACGATAGATAAACTAAGGCTGAACAACCCAACAACAAATTGGATATTTCCTTATCATTTTCACGGGCAAGGCTAAACTTTGAACCACTAGGATCGAAGGAGATATTTGGGAAAACCATAAGAACTTTCAAACAAAACCTCATCAATAATAGTGGATGTTGGTCTCTTAAATTTATGAGGAAAGATCATTGATATGCATTAAAAATTAATATTGTATAAACTCCTTAACTTGACCGTCAACAAAAAGGCATGATTACCCTAGCCTTGTAGTAGAAATTCAAAGTGTCACATCCCTGTGATATTGAAAATGGGAATTGAATAACTCCCAAGCTGCTATAGTGTCAAAATGCACGAAATCATGTTTTACCTCCACCTTGAAAGTCTTTGAACATTGGTCATGATTTGGCATGATTCCTGAATACTACCTTTATGCATGCAATTGCCATGAATGCTTTGCAACATGTCCTATTTCTTCTCCTTCATTCTCAACTTAGTCTTCAAGGAGGAAAACCCTAACAAAATTTCCCTTAAAATCCTTGACCTTTTCAAAACCACTTCCCTCAACTCTTGCTCATGGAAATTGAGAAAAATAAGGAATTTAGAACATGTTTCGCAACATCAAGATATTTGTAGCCTTATCATAACTAAAAATCCCCTTTCAAAATAAGATGTGACTTATCCTTAAAAAAGAAAAAACTCCTTTAATTTTGGCTTCCAGGCATACTTCTTTCACAAAATCCCTCAACAAGACTACAACCCCTTTTAAAATGACATGATCAATTTTTCCAAAGGCTATTTTGAATCAAGGAGTAAAATAGACTAATAGGAGGACGATGGGATATTAGAGGGGTCTTGCCTTCTAATTTATGAGATGTCAAAATTTGGTGAGAGTTTTTCCCCCTTTGTGAAGAGATCTAACACAATGGTTTCATTGTCAAGTTCATATATTTTTTGCATCATTTCTTAATTGTAGGGGCCTTGAGCAAATGCTTGCAATCTAGGTGAATGCTCAGGTTGGTCTACATAGACTTCTTCATCATGAGGTGATGTTGCTTGATTGGTGAGGTCTTCCATGGTGATATTCTCTTGAGAGTCCATCTTTTTAGCTTGAGCTCTAGTGATTGGCTTACAAGGGGTGGAATTTTTTAGAGAAAAAATTTCGGATGTGGATTCTTGATGGGTGATTTGGTGATGGGAATGTTAAGATTGTTTTGACTTAGGATTTTGATTGGTATAATGTTGTGAATGGTATAAATGATTGATTAAATAAGGAGCCTTGGAATCTTAGATTAATGAGGACTCAGGATGGGGATGATTTTTTATTGGTGTATGCTTATGGATGAGAGATACAAGACAAAAATTGCATCTAAATAAAAAATCTATATCCTTAGGATAGAGGGTGATTTTGGATGTATCCTTGCTTTCTTAGGATAACCAAGTTCCTAAGCAAGATTGGATAAGGGATTTTTTAAAAAACTTAACTTAAGGGAGATAAATCCTCAAGCTAAATAGTCCAAGATGAAGGGATGCCTTAAAATGCTACTTAGGAAAGGAAAGTTCCTAAGAAACACACAAGTTAGGGAGGATGTATAAGGATCTAGATTCTATTTTTGATCAATTTGATTTTGTGTTGATTGGGATGTAGATTAGAGGATGGTTTGGTTGATAAAAGGATGTAGTTTTGTGATGTGAGAAGATTGGGATGAGAGAGAAATCTAAGATTCAATAAGGTAAAATTGAGATGGTAAATTTGGTGGGAAGGACAATAATGAAGGCTAGGATGGATTAATGAAGAGGATAGTGGAGATGAAGGTGCAATGTGACAGATTTAGGATAGGTTGTAGTCTAACTATATGAATTTGATTTTATGAACAAGGGGGTTTGTAGGAAGCTATTGAAGGTCATTGTTTGCAAGCTAGAGCTTAAGCACAAATTTACAAAGCATAGACACAGTTTTGGATAGAGGCATTACTTTACAAAACACAAGCATAATTTTGGATAAAGGCATCACTTTACAAAACGTGGATGCAGTTTTGGATGAAGGTGTTGCTTTACATAATGCAAGAGCAGTTTTGGACAGAGGAACTGCTTTATAGAATGCATGCATATTTTTGGATAGAGGTGCCATTTTATAGAATGCAAGAAATTTTGACCAAAGGTGTAAATGCAACTAGGTGTGACAGAAGCGTGATTCTACAGTTAAATGATTTGTCAAGAGATATGCTCATACAAAAAACACATTGGCCAACTGACTTGACTTTTTTAGGGTAATAAGGTTATTTTCAACAATGAATGTTGAGTGTCTTATCATTGGTATAACACATGAAGACACATTGAGAACATTAGCACAATCCTAAAAATTAGTCAAGTGGGAGTGTACACTTAATGCAGGCCTACTCACCAAAAGTATAATACCTCCAAATGAATGGGTGGCTATGGTATGCAAAGGTCATGTACCACCTTTACACCCCTAATATTAGAAGGAAATCACCCTAACAAGGGATATATGTCACCTCAACAAGAGGAGATACATAGTGAGTAATTTCGGGCATGATTAGTTGCACCTTGCACCACACTAAGCTATCACCAAAAGTTAGGTTGTACAAGCTCTCTAAGGGAGTCCTCTAAATACCACAAGGGTACGTGAGGCACAATTATGAACAATAGTCTATCATTAGCGTGGATTAGGAACTTTATGTGGGAGAGCTAGAACCAACCCTTCACCTCTTGTATTGGAACCACCCAAACATCAAGGCTTCACCAACACGATGCAACTAGATTGGGGTACAACTTTCATTCTCCCCCTTTATACACCATGTTGATAACACATGGTTGAGGTCATCATTTAGGGTGATGAAATCCCCAAGAAGGCCTCTTAGGGATGGATAATGTTAGGTGCTTTTTATCCCCAAGATCACAGTAGGTGAGAGGGGAGAGCATACACACAAAAATAGCAAGTCCTAGGATCTAAACTAAAACACAAATGAGGAAATGCAAGATTTTTTATCCCCAAGATCGCTCTAGAAATAATGGGAGATCATACATCTATGCAATCCTCCAAACAAAGAAAACAAGATTTCTTTAACCTACTACTCTAACTTTAGTGCCTAAGATTAGTGAAAAATGAAGAGTCTTGGAAAAAACAAATTTGAAAAACCATAGATTAGTAGTCTCAAATTATTAGTCTTGGTCAGGCATAAACCAATTGTATTACTTGTTAGTCAAAATTTTATTTTAAAAACCCCAAAAATTTGAAAACTACTATATATTTAAATAGAAGCATGGTTAGTTGAAATGAGAGCACAACAGTTTACAACAAAAGTGCCAAATGATAGAAAGCACTAAAATATTATACCTTATAAAGGTGTAGCTTGGTTGAATGCATGCATCATGAGTCGAGACGAAGGCACTGAAAGTCTCTATGAAAGCATTGAATGATAGAACACAAGCGCATCGAGTCTTTGCAAAGGCATAGTGTGTTGACACAAAAGCATGAAAAGTCTTTGCTTAAGCACGGTTCTATAGATACCAAAAAATATGCAAGATAGGGGTTAGGGCTAATTGATTTTTATGCCAAATGCAACTTCAAATCTATGAAAAATATCATCTAATAGAGTCCTAAGAAATCTAGCAAGCATCAATAATATTTCTAAGGTCAATAATCAAAAACCTCAAATCTAAAAGAAACCCTAACCTAAGCATGCAATTCAAAAGAAACTAAAATCCTAAAGACTACAAGGGTTAGAACACTCGTAACTAATTAATTACCCAAATCTACAAAAAAATTGTTGGAAAAATGAGTAAAGTTATCTATTTGTTGTCATTGATGTCACCATGTTGGTAGTATGTTGGTAGTTGGGTTCAGTACTCTTATACCAGTGCTTATCTTCTCCGGTGGCTAGTCTGGTATTTTGGTTGCCTTTTCGGTATTCTAGTCTGCACTTCTCCGCAGATGATAATCTCTGGTTGCGGTTTTGGGAAACTACTGATGGATGTTAAAGGCGTGCATGATCAGGTTATTTCGTGCCCTGGTGCTCGTACAACATAGTAGCAACCAAAAAATTGAGTGTTGCCTTGTTATGTTGAAGATTATTCTTGGCCAATGTGTTAAGTTAATTTTGATTTGATGTGAAAGCTTATGTGCGACCTATTTCTTGGTTTGAACCGACATGATGAAATGTGCTAAAGATTGTTTTGTGTGTTTGGAAATATTTTGTGAATTATTGGAGCCGACATAATAACAGTTAAAACATTTTGAAAATACTTTGTGGAAGCCGACCTAATTAGTGCCTACGATGGAGATCGAGTATATATATAAGTATATGGAAAACAATTTGGAAGTATGAGTGAATGTGTGAGTAAGTGCGAATGGGTGTGTGGGAATATGTGCAGTGAGTCTAGAGGAAAGTGACAGAGGAAATAGTGAAGAGGTAATGAATGTGAAGGTGTGATCAGAAAGGCAGCAAATGTGAGCATATCCAGAACTATATCAGCGCATGTTAGGTGCATCTTTCCAGTTCATTTTTGGGTTGTAAATCCTTACTCTGTTTTGTATAATCTTTCTATAGGCAGTGAGCCTCTTGTTAGACAGTGAGTCCTTTTTGTAGGCAGTGAGCCTTTGCACTTGGGCAGTGATACCTTATTTTGGAAGTGAGCCTCCTTTTTAAAATACTATATAGTTTGAGTTAACCCTCACCGTGGTTTTTCCCTTATTGGGGTTTCCACGTAAAAATCTGGTGTTCATTGTGTTGATTTACTTTTTGTTATCTGTGTTTTATGCTCATATTTAATAATAGAATAGTGTGGTTGAAGATTTGATAAGTGATAAAGTTTTAAGTTTGAATTTGTGTGACAACTGATTCACCCCCCCCTCTCAGTTGTCCTACACCTGTTTAACACAAATAAGCCAGAATAATAACAAAAAGGTTCCATTAACTAGAAACTAGGGTTAGTTCAAAAAAACATGAATTTTTTTTATCAAAAAAAAAGTGTAGCTTTCAATGGCGTAGGCGTTGTGGGTCGTCATGGAGGCACTAAATTTCGCTATAGAAGCACGACAAGGTGCAATAGAGGCATTGAAAGGCACGACAAAGTGTGGCTTGTTGCTACATAAGCACCAATTTACAGAGTCGAGCATGAAATTAGAACCTACAACTTGAAGCTCAACAAAAACTCACGAAAACTATTATAAAAAGGGATGTGGCTCCCACTAAGCACACCAAAATGAGGTTATGGAAATATAATAAGATAAAATGACTAAATAGAAATGCATAAAACACACAAGAAGTTATACCTTAATACCTCCAAACTCCATGATTGGGCTAAAAAGGTGCACACATAGCCTATTGATATTATCTCAAATGCTTTAGAATTTAGATTGATCTAATGATATTTCAACATAATATAGTTTCAACAAAATGAAGATGATCAAAATGGAGAGTGAAGGGTTATATTTATAGAAAGAGGCTCAATTGGTTGAAGGGCTAAGATCTTGCCACAAGATCAATGGCTCATGTTGAGAGTGCTCTCAAGAAAGAGGAAGAAGACAAGTGTCATGTGAGAGTTAATGGAGATTAGAGGCTTAAATGAAGATGATTGGGTAAGATTATGGAGGATTGTGATAGGATCTCACGAGAGGCAAATCTTTGACTTTTTTGCTTATCTCTAGGGAGGTGGAATTTAAAATTAGATTTTATGGAGAGGAGAGAGATGACCCCATACAAAGTCAACTTAAAAAGTGACATTTTTCTCTAGTGGATTAAATGAGAGAGAGGTGAGAATTTATTGAATAAATGTGTAGGCAAGCATGTCGGTAGGAATGACACATGGCAAGTGGTTGAATTTGAAATTGAAGAAAGGGTTAAATGGAGATTAGGAAAGGATAATTTAATTAATTAATCTAAAATAAATAATTAATGATTTTTAGAGGAAATAGGTGGCATTGGGTAAGGTTTAATTGAATAATTTAACCTTTAGAAGAATGGGACAATAGGAAAAATAATTAAATTAATTTTTAATTAATTTTTAAGAATAATAAAATAATTAATTAAATAATGGAATATTTAATTAATTATAGGATAATGAAGTGGATTAATTAGAATTTAGAATTTTAATTAATTTATAGTGTGAAGTCAGATTTGGGGTGTCTACAAGTGGTTTTTAATCTGTTATGGTGATTGTATGATTGTTAGGGTAATCTAATAATCATCAAAATTGGAAAATATGTGTTGATTGTTCTTGTGTGGTAGCCCCCAAAAGAAAATATTGAACAAAAATTATTAAAAATGACATGAGCACAAAAGTATAAGGTACTAGAGTGTTCTTAGATTGGATGACTACCTTTTAACCCTAGCAACCCTAAATTTTGTAGCCTAAAATGTGTGGATCTAATACAAATTTAAATTGCTACACAAATATTTTTTCTTGAATTATGTATATGTGGCTTCACCTGGACTAATTCATTTCCATAATGTTGATCTTCACATTGCTAACTCTTCAATGAATGTGATTTCACTTAAATTCACCAGGGTCAATTTAGAGCTCAAAAATATCAAATCACCACAATGCATATGGCTCTTGAAACCCTTAATTTCTAGCTTATAAGGTAGATTTAGTTCTTTGTATTGCATACTTTATTTTCTAGGTGAACCTAGCAAGGTAACACGTGTATACTTCATATCCCCACCCACATAACTCACCCTCTTATCTATACCTTTCACAAAATTGAGTTGATTTCTTGTTTGAAATGCACTTGAGTTGTATTTATTTTCCATTTTTATAGGTCTAAAACAAGCAACAAGAGATCCTGGTTGAGGAAGCATTTCTCAAACTCTACATGAATGGTAAGTAGTTTTATCTATATTTTTATTTTAAGTTTCATTTGTAATATGAATTTATATACATGTGACATTTTATTTTATTTTTCTAGGTTCAGATGCAATATGTCAATTAAGGTAAGTTTGAGTAAGTGTCAAGGTTCTCCACACCTATTTTGGGAAGTGACACTACTCACTAATGTGGATTGATTTTGCTAAGGTGCCAAATATGTAAGTTCCTAAAAATGGAAAAGAATACATGGCAAGTTTGATGATGACCCCAATGACTCAAAACATGAACAATGTGAAATAGACAACTTTTTTCTCAACTAATCCTAGCTTGATGAAAGTGCTAAGTCAATCCATAGGAATTTCTCACCTTTTATCTTGTGTTTATTAGACATTTACCATGTATTTTTCCTTGTAGTTTATGATTTTTTTCATTTTTGATAGTTAATTGATAATATCACATCTTTTTCAATCTTAGAAATTCCCCAATGATTTACAATCACCTTGCAAATTCTATTACTATCAAAACTTATGATTTTTCTTGTTATTTTTTTCATAGAAAAAACTTTATGCACCATTCTTGCACTAATTTTGACTTGAGAACTTTTGTTGTATTTGTATTTGAATATTCCTAACATTGAAAATTTCAATTCCTTTCACTAATTATGGATCTAGTATTAAAAATTGGAAAAAAATATTTGTAAGGGTCTTTTTGGTATTTTTCTTTCAAAACCTTTTTCTCTTTCCTTTCTTCATGCATACATACAATAGTAGGTTTAGTCTCTCATTTAAGAGAATTGCATAAAAATTCCAATACTATTCATGGGTTTTCTTATAATATAAATCTCATACACCTCTAGGATTTTTAGGTCACTATTATAATTAGCTTCAAAGCATCACAACTAGTCATAATAACAACATCCTCTTTTATTATATGTTCCCTTAGTCTATATGTTTGAGTCTTATGCCTTTCTTTGAGTGTCTAGAGTTGAGAAGAAAATACAAATACCTTACAATTGGGTCCTTGATGCATCAATAATAGTTATTTTCACAAATTGGATTATCCAATATTATAGGTGTGATTTTTTTAAAAATAATTTATATTGGTTTATTTGTTAAAGTATATTAGAGTAGTTGTTATTATATTGACTTGTTTATTCTATTACTTTGTTTTATTTCAACATACTCTACACCAAAACTTAAATTTAAGACAAATTAGTTTACTTTCCCAGATTAGATTAATTTATTTTTGCAAGCCTCACTTTTAGAACAATTTTGTAAACTTCTTTTAAACCATTCAAAAAATAAAGCAAAAACATCTCTTGACTAAATATTTTCTAAAAAAAATCAACAAATAATGAGAAAAATAAACATTCATTGTAGCCAACATCTGTAATGAAAAATTAGCGTTTTTACATCTTATCTCAATTTACAAAAGTACCAATTTGATTACCAAGAAATAGAAAATAAATATTGATCTTTTTATTGATTACTCACATTTATTATTTATATGTTGGTTATTCAAAGTGCATTTAAAACACGAGGAGAAAATAATTGAATAATGTTAAACTTCACATTAGTTTCACCATTTAGCATAAATAAATATTTCTTTCCCATGCATGCAAGCATATAAAATTAAAAAAGTATCTAAAAATAGTTTTATTTCAGTGATTGTTATTATTTAGATAAAATTTATCTGAGTATTACAAGCACATTGAAAATACAAATAAAATAGTTTAATCTCATTGTTTACTTTAATATTGTTTATTTTAACATTTAGCATAATTTTAAATACTTATTTAATATTTTTAAGCATTTGCAGTCATTAGAAAACTATATATAATCAACTCATTTTCATTATTATCTCAACACAAATTGATTATGAACATTCATTGTAAACATGAAAACAAAATAACAAACTCATAAGACCTTTATGTTTGAGTAAAATGAGCTCTAAACTTAGATTTACATGATCATCTAGTCAACAATCAAACACCATCACAAATGCATACAACTCAAAAAATCATCCAAGAATCGCATGTAACTAGAAACACACAATCCAAGGCTCCAAAAGAGTTTTTGTCCACATTTTCTCTATTTTAATCACCCATGGCATATCACACCTATGTGTTTGGAAGTTAAAGAGGATTGGGTGGAGATTACTTTGAAGCAGTTAATGAGGAACTTACCAACTCTCACAACCATTGAAGAAGAACAAGCTAAAAAATTAGAGCAAGTCTATAAAAAGAATGACGTAATATGTAAAATTGAAATAGCTCAACTAAAATAGATCTTTGGGTGAGAGATGTTTATCTTGGATGCTTTCCTTGTATTCATCAAACAAAAAGTTAAATGAACTTCATCAGGAGATTAACACTTCACGAAAAATGATAAACATCTATATCACCATCACTATACCTTGACTAGACATTCTTGCCATCCTTAGGTACCTCGTCAAGAAGAGGTAGTCTATTCGATTCCCTACATTACATATATATCTATACAATCAACATGAATTGAGAGTGTGCTTGTCTCTGATGATTCATACACAAAAATGTCAAGTTAGATTTGGCAAACACAAGTACAAATCCATGACAACGACTTCATCCCAAATCCTCAAACTTGTCCCTTGACAAGATATAGATCTAGTGGGGACACTAAGGCACTTCATTGATAAAAAAAAAAAAGGGTATTTTTTGAGTATGCACGTTTAATCACATAACCTTATTCACTTGGCACTCATTCCTCCATTATCAAGCTAAATACTCTTATCTTCTTATTTAAATTTCCTAAAATAATGCATGTATCATAATTAATCTAAAACAATTATAATTATTCATATGCATTTGATTAAATTAACTTTTAAGAAAAATAATTTTTCCTTTTAAAATCGATCTAAAATTTACTATCCAACTTATATTCTTAAAATAAATTATTATTCACATTTAAAAAATATTCATATGAAATCACGTTTATTTTTCTATAAAACTTTAAAAATAACTCAATTAAGAAAACTAATTCAAATTGATTTTTGGTAGTAAAAAACATAATCACTTACCCTTATCCTCATCCAATATAAGTCTTTTTGAGATAGAATTTAAAATCGATGACTATGATACACTTTTACACAAATAATTATTAATTATTAAAGTCTAATACACATAACTAATTATTTTCATATAAAAGTGCATTCTTGCCAAATTAAATATAGAAACACTTAAAAGTAAAACCTGTGGCAGTTTTGTTTGTAACTTAGACCAAGTTAGGCTAGATAGCCGAATGGTGAAGAAAAGGAGAATCCAAAGCATCGAGTACATGCCACATGGTGTGTGCTTCTTCACTTTTGACCGCAAAATTTGCCTCTCCGTACGGACGGCTGTGACAAGTCAACCTCTCTTGGTTTTAAGAAATTCTTTTCTTTTTTAATCTGCTTAGTTTTCAGCGCATATGCACACGCAGCGTTATTTGCGCAGTGACATGTGAAGAGAAGACTTACAATATCTCAAACTAAAAAAGAGTCTGATACAAAATCTTACGCTTTTCTTCTTCCCCACCGCAAGAGCTGGTCAGGCTTGTGTTTGGTGCTGGGATGGAAAGATAAGGAAGATTTTTCCAAATGTTTGCCTTCTGTATTCTCTGGTCCACAGAACTGATGACGACCATGGTGGTGTGGATTAAAAGGTAAGTAATCACTGAAGAATTGTTTTTTTCTTTTTCACTTTCTTGACTTTGGGAGGTTGCTCATTTTGTTTGAACTCCTTGACTTTGGATGATTACTCACATAACCAAAATTTGTTTTTGGGTTCTATTTGGAGGGATTTTCTCAGGGTTGGGCAACCTGAGATGTTTTGTGCATGTGGGTATTCTTGAAACGACCAAATTACATGTGTAAAATTTCTGCAATTAGAGGTTTGATCATGTAGATTGTAACTCAATTGGGATGCATCATATAGCTTTTATGGGTAAATTACTGAATCCTTTAGTGGGATTTTATGACTGCTGGATTGAATTTTATGCATGGAAGTAGAAAATTGCAATTTGGAAATGAGAGCCATGATCTCATTAGGGCACTTAAGGGAACCATATACGATAGAGCAGCAGGATAATCACACACTGCTGCTGCTTATTCAACTGGAAAGGAAAAAAATTGGAACCCTTTTGGTAAATTTGGAAAGCTTTCTGAAATATAGCAGCAGCAGCTGCAGTTTTTTGCAGGCTGGAATCCCTTAGGCGGCAACATATTACCACAGATCGTGCTTCTAGAATGAGAATCATAATGATTAAATTGAATTTAAAGGCGTTGCAAATCAGTATACACAAGATAGCCATTGATGTTTGATAGCTAGAAGTAGGCAAACATTAGGTTGAAACGTTGTTTCTGTGATAGCTGAATGTGAATGGACTGAGAGGTTTCATTTAACTATTATTGCAGGAAGAATCCATCATCTCAAGACTGACCCCGGGCCATCTTGCGGACCTGCTAATAATGGGAGAAAATAATAAGGATGATAGATCTACTGCAAGCACCCAAAATTACTCATCATGGGTGCTACGGGCAAAGTATTCTCCCACCGTGTGTTATAGGCTGAATCCTCTAGAAAAACATAGATTTCCAATATCCCGTGAAATATTGATGTCTAGGCCAACAATATCCGGATCAATCAAGCCAGCCCCTTCATTAGTGCCCCCCTCATTAAAAGATTCAAAATCATCATTACCCAAAGCCAGCTCCATAGAATTTTCATCCTCAAATCAGAAAACATTCAGCAGGAGATACCCATCCCCAGAACCTCAATCTGCCATTTCAGACCTTTTCAAGCATGCCAAGTCAGACAGCAAGAGGTTTTCATCCCCTCAAAGAAAACCCCCAGACAATATGTGGAATAAGACCTCATCAATGGCTAGACAACATGAAAGAGGCCGCAAGCCAAAGGGTCTGCCCCTCCGAACTTCTACCTCTACTTCGCCCAGTTCCCCTATGTTCAACTTCTTTTCACCAACAAAAAGCCCAGATTTTATTAGTAAAGATGGCCGGCATAGAAATTCATGGTCCAGGTATGTTGAGCAATCAGGAGATTCTATGACAGCAGTCGAATCAGCTAAAGAATGGATGGTGGATTTATCCAAGCTGTTTTTGGGCCAGAAATTTGCTTTTGGGGCACATAGCAGACTTTATCATGGATTTTACAATGAGAAACCTGTTGCAGTGAAGGTCATCAGGCAGCCTGATGGGGATGAAAATGAAATTCTGGCAAGTCGACTAAAGAAACAATTCAATAGAGAAGTTACTATCTTGTCTCACCTTCATCACCGAAATATTGTCCAGGTATGTTTTGAAGTATCTTAGATTGAAAGCAAGATGATTATTTTGTAAAGTAAAAATGATTTTTTCTGATAAAATATCTTTAGATTATTTTCTGATAAAAGAATGCTTAGTAGGAGGTATTCTTTGCAGTTTATCAAATTGTGTTGTTCTATCAGGATTCAACTGCATAGGTTTTGAGTCAAACCCATTGACCCATATTTCATGAGTAGTGCTTCACACAAACCCATTTCTCTAGAGCTTGAATGGTCCACTTAGCACTTACTACATCCAAATGACGCTCACACGGGTGAAGCATCAAGACTTCCCAAGAGGCCAATCATCCCAATACTACTCTGATTTACATATGCTCAACCATGGAGTTTCCCCCAAGATCAAGCTCACTACCTCTCATGAGCATGAATGGTCCACTTAGCACTCATTGCATCTAGGTGATGCTTATAGGAGTAAAGTAGCAGGACTTTCTGGGAGGTCATCCATCCTAGTACTACTCCGAATCAAGCATGCTACCCAATGCTTCACCACTATGAGCATCATAGACTTATTCTTAAGAAGCCATAGTAAAGCATTTGGCTTCGAAAGTATTCCAGAGATAGTATTCTCAGAAATTTCCATCTTCGAAAAGACTTCCATCCTATGAAACATCTAGATACAATAAGTGCTAAAATTGGAACTATTCATGCTCGCTTGAAAGGGAATACAAGGTTCAAAGTGACTCTAGTTAACTCATATAATATGAATCAATAGGGGTTGGCTCAAAGTATAAGGTGGAGCGAAGGAAACTGTACAAAAAAAATGGCTGACAAACTTTAAATTACTTTATGGTTTTGATTGGGACTTTAGTTATTTTGGCTGAGAACTTACATTTTAATTCCCATAGGGCCGCCCAGATTAAAAAATTATGCTAAGTTACAATTTCTTATCCCAATACAGGGACAAAATTTAGAGTGTGTACAGTCAGAAAACATATTTAGTTTTGTTCTGAAACTTTTTGTATTTATTTAACTTGCAAACAATTACATATATTGATTATTGACAAGGTATTTATATACAAAATATAGGCACCAAAATGTCTAGACTGAATTCATATTAAACACCCTTCCCCAGTTAAAACAAGTGAAAATAGAGAATAAATTATTGGTTGCAAAATTTCAAATAGAAAAATATGATAAAAAAAAATGTTATCCAGGTTCATTTCAAGACACTCAATCCCAGACCAAAGCAGCATGCATTTACTGAAAAAAATTGCTACTGTAGTTTTTCGCACAATAAAAATGACCAAAATATTGATCGTTAAGCTCTTTCCTAATAGCATTTATTATAATATGATGTGTAGATGCTGATCTACAGTATTTACAACTAGATTGCTAGGTAAGAGCTATTCTGACACATCCAGAATTGAATGTTGCAGTTAGTGGCAGCCTGTATAAGTCCTCCAGTTTTCTGTGTAATTACAGAATACCTATCAGGAGGTTCTCTGAGATCCTTTTTGCATAAGAGGGACCCTGGATCAGTAGTCTTGAAAGAATTTGTATCCATGGCTCTGCATATTGCTCGAGGTATGGAATATTTGCACTCACAAGGGGTGATCCACCGAGACTTGAAGTCAGAGAATCTGTTATTTACAGAAGACATGTGCTTGAAAATAGTGGACTTTGGTATAGCTTGTGAGGAAGTGAACTGCGATTATTTGAATGAAGATCCAGGCACATATCGCTGGATGGCACCTGAAATGATTAGCCACAAGCCATACAACAGGAAGGTTGATGTCTACAGCTTTGGCATCGTGTTGTGGGAGATTGCTACGGGACGGATACCATATGAAGATATGACACCCGTGCAAGCTGCTTTCGCTGTGGTGCACAAGGTTTATTTCCTTTAATTGTTGTCTGTATCTGATGTTGTTATTTAGTCTGTTATAATCCATAGGATACAAGCATGTGCATGTATACCATATACTATGAAAGTGGTAATTCCTTTTATTCAATAGTAGTTATACGGGCTTTTGAAAAACTATGTAGCAGCTTGTTTTCAGAAGATTAGATTCAAAAATCAAATTAGTGTTTGGACTGGTAAGGTGCAAGACGTACCTTCAAAAGGTTGCCCACTTGTTCCCTACTTCACTGATAAATTATTTTGTTTCCTGATTGCAGAATGTTAGGCCTAAACTTCCAGAAAATTGTCCACTTGCTATGGCAAAGCTAATTGAGATGTGTTGGGCTCAAAATCCAGAAAAGAGACCAGAATTTTGGTACATTGTGAAGATCCTTGAGCAATTTGAGGCCGCTCTTCTACATGATGGCACACTGCCTAAATGTCAGATTCTCTTTTGTAATGAACGGAGGAACCGACTACCACAATGGTGTCAGCGGCTTGGTATAGGAAATCCTCGTAATGCTATATCACCATCGCCATCCAAATTAGAATGATAGTATTGCAACTTTAACTCTTTATCCTATCTATGACTATGCCTATTGACATAATACCTTAGGTACATGCAAAATGTTCTTAGGTCAGCCACAGACCAGGTAATGTAAATTCTAATCTTGCCACTAACATTAGTCCTTATCACATTTCACCTATACTTGTTTTTCTTCTCATCTAAGAAGCATTGTTTAATGAATGCCCTTTATTGCTTCTGTATTGTAAAATATC
>VDFB02000009.1:28676651-28816695 GCA_007258455.2 Sequoia sempervirens | reverse complement strand
TTCTACGTGTTGCATTGTCCTCTCCAAAAACAAAACAAAACATATAGTTAAGTATGAAATGATCACTTGTATACATAACATACAAAAATAAAATTTTGAAATAAAGAGAGACTACAATGTTGATGAAAATACTTAATAAAGTCTATTTAAATATGAAAGTAAAATGGATTATATAAAAAAGTAAAATAAAAGTTGGAAAAAATTATCACCAAATGAAGTTGCTTCTTCTCCAACAAAACTTGCAACCAATGAAGAAAAATAAAATGTTTTTGTGCCTATTGAGGGGCTTGCCTCAATCAAAACCAGTTTTGGTATTATTACCTCCATGGCCAACTTGGATTTTTGATACATATGAAATAATAAATAAAGTGCTTGAATTGAAAAATGTCAATAGTTGAGATAGAGTTAATCCTAAATATACTATGCTAGCACTTACAATTTACAAATGAAAATAAAAAAATGCAAGGAGAAAGGGAACAATATCACAAAAAACAAAATCACTTAGAAACTTTTGGAAAAAAACCCCAAGAATATCGTTGTTGCTTTGCTCTAATTGTTTGCCACAATCCCACAAAGATTTTTGCTTGAAAAATGATTTAGGTCACATGTAAAAAGCTGGTGTAGTTGTGTAGCTCGTTGATATCTTCTTTGAGGTGATAGAGCTTTTTAGAAGTCATATTGTTGGGATTTAGATGCATAGCCATTACTTCATTGACTATTAGTGAGACTAGGGGAAAGTAACACTCAAACGACCATTGGATTCATGAATTTTCATGGGACACTAGTGCACCACACAAATGTCTGTGTTGCACTCCCATCCAGGGAAATTCATATTCAAAAAGCTTGGATCATCACAAAAATGCAAGAAACACAAAACCAAAGAGCTAACATTTTATATTTAAGATACTTTATAACAGGGTATTGAAGTGAGGACATGATGTAGTGTGAAATTGCAAGGGTATGCAATTTTTTACATTACATTTTTCCCCCACGTTAGGAGGCATATGATCTAATATTGAATATGCATAAAGTAAATGTAGAAATCATAAATTTTATCCAATGATATTGTAGCAGATGCAAATTCTTCAAGTGAGCAAAATGTGCCCCCAAAGTGAAGCCTGCAAAACAACCAAAATATCTTACACAAGACAAATATTATGGAAAAATTTCACAAAACGAACATGTTAGTTGAGTTATTTACTAACTAGCAAACATATCATGTACAAAAGACAAACACAATATAGACAATCATACACAACAAACACACAATATACAAATAGTCAAGAAGAGAAAAGAGAAAATGAGCATTAAGATTAAATGCTAGAAGAAATACAAAGTATGGTTGTAAGTTGTGTTATGCTAGAGTCCATACAATTCTTTTGACCAACCATGGACACTACAAGATGCATTGTAGGATGACCATGAAAAGAGGTAGGACACATGAGGATTCACATGCTAGCAAGCTACATTATGATAGGTGGTTCATATGCTACCAACATTGTAGAGAGTGCAAAGATTATCGATTCTTTAAATATCACAAAAGTGAGGTGTGTGCAATGAGATCCCTCATTAAAATAATTGCATAATACAAAGAATACAAGTTATTTTAAGAAAAAAGAGAAGAGAGATGCTTAAACACAATATGGCATCCAGAAGGATGTGTGAGCATGAAATATGTAACATTGTGTTCATTGTATGACATCATACAATATAGGGATGTTGGCAATACAAGGGCAAACAACTGAGAGGGCGGGGGTGAATCAATTGTCACAAAAATTCAAAACTTACTCAACTTATTAACCTTATTCTCTGATCTAATTATTAACCATGAAAACATAAATCATCAACACATTAGAAACACACATAACACCAAGATTTTTTACGTGGAAACCCTGTTAGGGGAAAAACCACGATGGAGGTCAGTCCACAAGATTATACCCTGTTAAAAGTATAATGAAAATGAAATATGGGGAATGCACATGCATTAAGGCACATTGCCTAGAGCTCACTGCTCAATTACAAAGGAAGACACATTGTCTTACAAAGAGATTCAAATTAAAGCCATCCAGATTTTGAACTAAGAAAATAGCATCTGCTAATGCCTGATTACAGTTCCAATTAAGCACATGAACACTTCTTCACTCTTCTTCACACTTCTTCACAATTCTTCACTCTACTCTGCCTTCGAATGATATAAAACATTATTCACGCACACACACAGAAGCACACCTTTCTCACACTTAAATTTGAATAAACAATCACTCTTATATATCCGCAACATGAAATTTCATCGCTACAAGTCGGCCACAAAGAAATAATGAAATGAATATAAATTGTCGGCCCAAAACATTAAAGATTATCAATGTGAATCAACCAAGGTCGGCCACAACTTAGTAAGGACCCAAATCACCATCTCCAGCACGAAGACACTCCAATTAATTTCTCTTCGAAGATCCACAACATGCTACAAACACTATGCCGGCCAAGAACAAGAAAAACATGAACACGCAAGAAAAAATCGCCAACCACGATCACAACGATCAATGTGGACATGCAACAAAGATAGAGCACGATCTAGAAACATCCACAAGCATCACGAATCACAAGAGAAGCATCTGCAACAACTGAACTAGCTGAAATAGCATCATCTTCAATCAGGAACACCAATTGAAGAAACATAAAAGTTGTCCGAATGGAAATCTTCATAACTTGATCAAATCTTCATGCGGATCTCTAAAACTCGACGTGGATAAACTAGATACACTCAACAACAAACCCTTTAGTCCACAACCTTTGATCAACAACGTACAAAAATAACCACCATACTGAACTTCACTTCACCACTGACAACCTGGAACTCATTTATTACAATTTTCTCAATATCCTCGACATATACAACTTCAAATACATTTATGCTAATAGTGTTGACATCAATGACAACCACATATCATCAACACAACCACAACATCCAACAAGGGATGAAACATAAAAACATGCATCACTTGAAACACACACACTAAGGAATCCACAACCCTGGGGTTAGTATAAATGTGAAAGTAATCATAATTATGCACATCATAAGAGGAATGATTTAATGTCATCATTGTCCAAGCCTTGTGGAACTACAAGTACAAAGGAAGAAGTATACATGAAAACAAATAAAAATTTGGGTCAACATGGAAGATGCTTAAATGCCTCAATGCTTTGCATTGTTTTCAAAACCAGTGTACAACACAAAAGAATTTAAATACAAATAGAATAATTGACAACATCTTCATTTGCCATATATCCATGTACCTACAAGGGTATCATGGGTCCTCTAAGAGAGATTTACATACATAAACAAACGTATATAGGGGAATCACAAGATAAACATGCAAACACCTATATCATAATGATATCAAATACTGCTCTAAAGGTTCTCATTAAACAAGACATAATTCTCCCAATCTTCATCATATGGAGGGAGGGGGAGCTTGTAGAGGAAGAACTATTACGACAATACTAGGCATCTCAACTACAATAAGAGCTAAGGAATTAGCTACAAGGAAAACATATTCCTAAACATCCTATGAGGCAAGTGTTAACAACCTTGTGAGGATTGAGGACAATGCCAAAATATCCACTAAGGACTCAAATAGGCACTCCCTAGGAGATGAGGTTTTTGAGTCACTATTGAGATATGTAACAAGAGGAATATCATTGCTAACATCCTCAATAGGAGCAAGGATGGGATCAAGAAAAGGTGGAACTTCCTTTGTTAGAAGAATTGATGCAAAATGGTTTGGAGGTGGCTAACAAGGCGAATTTAGCTTTTTCTTACGATGGTGGAGTGGGATAGTGTTATGTTTTTCTTTTGGGTGGTGGGTGGGGGATATCAATATCAATGGTGGCAGGATGGAAAATGTCAAGGACAAATTGATGGTGGGTGTGCTAGAATAGAACAAGGGAGACAAGGGTGGCATTGGAGATCACATTAGTGTTGGGCATGTCTAGTGGCATGTAGAAAGGAGGAATGTTAGGAAGCTTAGAAATGAAAGGTGGGTCCATTGAAGGAGCCAAGATGGCCTATTTTTGGAGTGAGGTTCATTTGGGTCTTGATAAGGGACAAAGGAGGCTACAACAATAGCATGAAGAGGTGGAGAAGGAGGAGATAAAGGCATCACAAGATTGAGAGGCGGTCACATGGGAGGAGGATGCTCAATATTAGGTATCTCCATAACAACTCACTCTCTAGCCTTGGCACAATGACAATGCTTGTGTTTTCCCATGCAAGTTGATTTCGTCGATGACAAGATTTGAATTGAGCTATAGGAGGGGAATGATCTCTCTACTTGGATTGTGCTATGGGACTCATTTGTAGAAAAAGAGGAGGAATTGTCCTAGCAAGTGAAGGCCGAGAAATCTAGGGTGTGTGAGGTCGAACCTACATTGTGGGTACCTTTCCTCTTTCTATCATAGAGATAGGTGGAGGAACTTAAGGGACCACTAAAGGGTGAGGTGCAATCTATGCATATAATAGTTCTCATTCAATAGGTTTCTTTCCCTTTTCTATTAGAGGGGTAGGTTTGGGGATAGCAGGCACCACAAGAGGATAGAAAACCTTGAGAGAATATCTATGCAACAAGGGTACCTTTCTTCTTTCTTCCATGGAGGTAGGTGGAGGAACATGAGACACTATTGAAGGCTATGAGATCAAGGGGGAATGGGAGATCATTGAAACAAGTGCTTGTCCATAGCTACTATGGGGATAGGTGTAGGGACAAAAGTAGACTATGATGTTTGGGTGATCAAAGTGGAAGCAACTACAGGGAAGAAGAAGTTTCAGAAGAAGATTAGCCCAAACAACTTGTCTTAAACTTTTGATAAGCTTTGAATAAGATGTAGTGTGAGGTCGGAAGGATCTTGAAGGTGAGGGCTATACATAGTCTCAAGAAAAGCCTCCACAAAACACAAGTGACTTGTATTTAGTATGCACTATGTCATGTAAAAACTTAAGGCACTTGTGTATAACTGAAGCAATTGCTTTCATGGAATTCAACTATGGGAGGCCCAACTTTATATAGAAGCAATTAGATGTAGGAATGATAGAAAACAAGGTATCCAAGCACTTGGGTCCAACCTGGATCAATAGAGTTATAGAACCCAAATTAGGAGAATACAAGCCATCATGTGTCATATAAAGACTTCTGAATTGTCGTACTTGTCCTTATATAGTTGATTGACATAGATACTTTCCCTTGCGATAAGGTTAACCCTATTGGCAAGGTCAACAAGAACCCCATTGATGGTTCTCTTGTTGAATTGAGCAAGTATGTACATGGGGTCATCCTCTATGCTAATAGACACGTCAATAGAAGAAAAGGATATGATGGGATTAAGATTATTGCACACCCAAAATGATTGGTGGCAGGCATCCACCATACCCACCATATTTGCTAAGGAGGTATTAGGCTTAACAATAGGAGTCAAATCAAGGCCAATGAAATTTGTAGAATGTTTAGGAAATGGATTTGTATAGATTTGTAAGTTTTGGTTAAGCTTCACAACATACTTGTTTGATTTATCAAGATCATCTAGGAGCTAGATGGTACCTAAATCAATGTGGTCTTGGACTACATGTCAACACAAATACATAGTATGGTATCATGTCCCATAACTCAATAGAACTAACATAAATATTTTGGATCATATGAAGTGGGGAGAGGTTGATTAGTTGGAAGGGGTCAAATGAGTGGTAGGTGAATTAAATTAATTTTCAATAGTTTTTGCGTTATGTTGTGGATAGACTCAGATGGTTTTATAAATTTTCTATGCCTTTGAGGCACTATAGAAAGAACATCAAATGTTTGAAAATTGTTTACCATGTTAGAAGTTTTTTGATAATATTTTATTTTTAAAATTTTAAGGGTTAAAAGAACTATTAGGGGTATCAGAGGGAGTCAATGATGTAGAGCCTCCATATTAACTTATTGGTTGTTGATAACTGTGTAGGGTGGTGCAAAGATGTGCAAAAGAATTGTATATAAATAAGAATTTTTGTTGCAATGAAGGGTACAATTTTTTTATGAATACATGTTGCACATCAAGATCTTGTAACACATAAGAAATCTATGAGAAGAGAGATTGGTATCTAAAGATAAAATCAATTACCTTCTCATTTTGCGCCTGCTTGTAGTGGACGAGGTTAGCGAACATGACCTATGGCCCAATGTTGTAAGCATTGATCTATTAGTTGTTCAAAAGTGTTTGAATTGTCAAGAAGTGATCATAACAATCTAGTATGGTGTCTTTTAAAGATTGATAATTTTTTTTCTAGCAATGCATCTTTAAAAGGAAAATCGGTGCACAAGGCAATGAAAGAAATATGTGTGTTTGAGGGTCCTCCTTACTATTATACTCATTGAATATTGACACCTCAAACCACGTGTATAAGGGAGTAGCAAGGATTTGGAGTGATAGAGGGTTGTGTCTATAGTACGAGGGAATAAGGGGTTGAGTGGAAGTAGTAGTCATGGAAGCAAATTGGCTTTGCAGTTGGCCAATGTTTTGCATGAGCTAGTTTATTACAAGATGTATAATGTGAGTGAAAGTGGTAGAAATTTGTGGAGTAGAGGATGTGAGAGTAGTAGACCCAAGGGATAAAGAGGTGCCAAAATTTCTTCCATAGAAGTTGAAAGTGAAATTAGTAGCAGGTGAGAAAACCATGGGTATAGGTGTGGCAATCACCCGCTGTGAACAATCAAAACCAAACTTGACATAGTTAGTTGTGTGTCAATGCTATTAGAGTGATAGTCATGAGAATTTGTGAAGATTGAAGTATAGGTTGGGACATTTCCATGGACAATGAGTGCTAGGTCAAAAATAAACTCAAATTCCTTAGACTTGTTACTTAGCATGTTTTTCATCATGCTAAGGACAAGCACCACTTTAGAGAGTATGTCCTTAGCTAAGAATTCTCAGGAGTTATGCAAGTGTTGGTCTAGATTTTTCAATTGAGAATTAAAGGCTTGCAAGGCAACCTCTTGATCAAACCCTGCATCCACATGAGAAGTGGTGGATGGGGAAGGTAGTTGAATTGCTATGGCATGAGGGGATAAGAGCATCCCCATGGTGAAGTGCCCATGCGAGAAATCATAAGCAATGCTAATAGGGGTTGTGAATGGATGTGAGTGAGACACATATGTGTGAATACTTCTTCAAACTATATTACCTAAGCATAGAGATTGAGTTCTAAAACACATAAAAGGTTTTATAGCTCACATTGTAAAACTCTAGCACAAATAATGAAGAAAAATTCTTTGAGCTTCTTGGTTTTTTATGCTTTGGAAAGAAAATTTTTGTGTAAAGCAACGGGTTCACCAAAATATAGAGTGTGATAAAGTTAATTGCTACAAAGGGAATCTCTCTTGCAAGTTAACTTCACTCTTTAAACTAGGATATACAAGAAAATTAAGTTTACCTAAATCAACTCTGATAATCTATTTTCTAAAGATTTAATTCTAAATAGAAAAGTGGAAATTTCTAACTAAAATGCTTGAGGCAAAAAAATTCGTTAAGAAATCAACTGACAAGAAAATAACAACTTTTTAATAACAAAAATGGAAATTATAGACGACAAGGAACCTAGGATTAAAATTTGGAACTTTGCATAAGACACCAACATGAGATGGGGATGCTTGCTTGACGCACTATCATCTAGTTCAAAAATAAAACAAAATGTACATCTGAGTACAAAACAATCACCTATATACATAGTACACAAAATAATATTTTGAAATAAAGAGAGACTACAATAACAAAGTCTATTTAAATATGAAAGCAAAATGGATTATATAAAATAAAATGCAAATTTGGAAAAGATATCACTAGATGAAGTTACTTCTCCAACAAAATCTATAGCCAAAGAAGAAGAAGAAAATGTTTATGTGGCTATTGAGGGGCTTGCCTCAGTCAAAGCCCATTTTGGTATTTCTACCTCCACAAACAACATGGATTTTTGATAATTTGAAACAAGAAATAAAGTGCTTGAATTGAAAAATGGCAATAGTTGAGATAGAAGTAATCCTAAATATACTATGCTAGCACTTAGGATTTACAAATGGAAATGAAAAATACAAGTAAAGGAAAAAGGGAACAATGTGACAAGAAAAAATCACCTTGAAGATTTTGGATAAATCCCCCAAGAAAATCGTTGTAGCTCTGATCCAATGTTTTGATTAATAGGGGAAAACCAAGTTTTGAAGGGACGTGAAACCCTTTACATCAAAATGTTGCTGATACAAAACACGATAGTTAAAACAATAGCCAACCAACAGCCAAAACACAACAAAACAACAAACAACAACAAAAAATAACAAACCATAGTCAAAGAAACTATTTCATATTTTTTAAGGTGTTAGCCACCTCTAGCTCTTGATTGTAGTGAATATTAACCATATAAATTAATTCATTTTTCTCTTCTTCAAAGGTTTTTCTCATACAACCCCTAGTCCTATCACTTAGGCATTTTTCCTCATCCTTGGTTGGTTTTTGGCCCTTCCCCTTGGTGGATGGACCTTTCACTTGCACCCAACAACATAAATTTGATCTTCCCTATGCTGACTAAGTTTATCCAACAATGCCTTAAGATAATCAAAACTATTTTTAATAGACATGTGGCTGATCTATAATAGCTTCTAGATATCATCTTGGATCTCCCTTACTTTGTTGTCCATCTCTTGGAGGCAACTCTCACATTCCAATTTGAAATCAGAGAATGAGCTTTCCAAGTCAACCAGTCTCTCAATGAGCAAGTTAGAGGCCACCCCTCTAGGTTGATTTGCATAATTTTCCTTTAATATTCTAATCTTAATATTCTTTATTAAATTCTTTCATCACCCATTTTGCTAGTTTAAAGTTAGACATTGCGCCATTCCTGGCCATATTGAGAAGCTCTAGCATAGAAGTGTTATCCTCATCAAGGTAGGAGAAGTCCTCAAAGAGGGGATGAACATTAGCAACACACTTTGTCTTACCTGAATCAACCTCCTTGACTATAGTATCCATGACTTTCTCTTTTCCTTTGCCAACCAAAATAGCTTATTGAGACAATTACTGGGAAGGGGAATCCTCCACCGCCATGGAGACATCTCTACTAGTGGTGCAACCTGGGAACTTTAACTGTTGGGATTTTCCCCCTTTCTGATGCAAATCATCCTCCTCACCAATCTTAGAACCGCCAAACCCCGACCCTTGCTTCTTCGGCCTCTTACAGAGAACTTTCCTTTTCTAACCCCCTTTCTCCTCTTGATATGGGGATATTCAAAAGGAGAAGACGAAACTTCAACAACATCCACCCTACTCTTCTCCTCCACATTCCAATCCTCATCCCTTGCATCCTCTGTATTCGAGCCTGATGTTGGGATTCCAATCACTGTAAAAGGTTGATCCTTCTCATTTCCTTTGACAATTTTGGCTAGGGAATTAGCCTTAACATACTTCATAATGAACCCTCATGAATAACTGAGATGCGATGATTTTAAGGTGTACATAAATAGAAACCTCTAGCGAAGTTAAGAGAAAGAAAGGAAAGGAGACCGAGAGATTGTGTCTGAAGTGATTTAGGAGGGTAAAATGGTACCCTAGAATAGTAGAAAAATGACCATCGAGGGTGACATACCTCATTAATACTTCAACAACTTCAACCCAAATTCATTTGATTGAAAGCTTGTCATAACTTCAGGAAGAGAGCTTGACCAAGTCCTCCTTCTCTCTACCCTTGAAGAATTGGTCCATTGCATCCTCATTGCCTTTTCTCTCCTTAAAAAACTTACGCCCCTGAGTCTGTAGACTAGTAATGTGGCAATGAAATCTTTAGTGATAGGGAACTCAACGTCATTAACCTTCGGGCTCCTCTTGTGCCAACTTCAAACAAACACGCTAGAGGCTTCATGGTCAAAGCCATGTAGCCTTTCCATGAATGACATGAAGTTACCCTTCTCCAGAATCCTCCACACCTTAGGCTTATTTTTCCATTTATCACAGGAAATGGGCTTGAGCTTACTCCTATCTTTGCACATGTCTGCACTGCTAAAATTTCTCAAAACAAACCAGAGCTTGCATCCCTTTCTCCTCTTCTCAAACCAGAACTTTCTAGAGATGCAGATAGCTTTGGGAATGGGCACAAAACAACCCATAAAATGTGCAAAGAGGGGGGTGATAATCACAACTTGATCATCCTCATCCAAGTAATCATAACTGGAAGTCATGTCGCAATAATGATTTAGCCCTCTCAGGAAGAGAAGAGTACCCTTCCCAAATCTTGGTATTCATTAGATTTATTGCCTCATTGGCAAAGAAATTTGTGAGGGAATTTCCTTCCCTAAAGATATGGGAGAACTATACTTCTTCAAAAGATCTCACCATCATAAGGGAGTCATTGATAAGTGACTTGATTGTCCAACTCGACTTTATGAAAACCTTGCAAACAATTCACTATATTAAGTGAATCACCCTCAATCCAGACTCTTTGAATCCCCTATCAAAAGCAACTTCAGCCTCCACAAGGGGATAGCTTTGATCCAATGTTTGCCACAATCCCACAAAGATTTTTTCTTTAAAAAAAGATGTAGAACTGACATGCAAAAGGTTAGTGTAGTTGTGTAGCTTGTTGGTTTCTTCTTTAAGCTAATAGAGCTTTCTAGAAAAATACTAAGATGATAGAATGAATGAAAATCCAATTTGGAAGCCAAAATAGAAGGGTAGAAATCAAACTATTGTTTGGATTTACATGTAGAGCCATTATTTCCCCAACTCTCAATGAGACCTAGGGAAATGCTCAAACAACCATTGGATTCATGAATTTTTTCAGGATGATAGCACATGGCACAATGTCGGCATGTTGCACTCCCATTCGAGGAAATTCAGATTCAAAATCTTGGATCATCACAAAAATGCAAGAAATACAAAACCAAAGGGGTAACATTTTATACATAAGATACTCTATATCATGATGTTGAAGTGAGGACACGATGTAGTGTGAAATGCAAAGGATGGAATTTTTGACACTACATTTACTTCCTCTCTTTAATAGGATTCATTATCTAAATATTCTTCAATTGAAGCAATATTAAGATGTCAAGGTTATTTCTACAAGAAACATGTAGGGGGTCATGAGATGGCAAACGATCCTTCAAGTAAAAGTATTCTTGATAAGTTGGGTCCATATTATTCCTCTCCATTAAGACCTACTCTTGGTCGAAAGGGTACTTGTTTGAAAAATCATAAGTAGGGTTATAATTAGGTGCCAAATGTCTCATTCGCCACCATGTTATTTTAGATGGGGACAATGGCCTTGGAGGAATTGGTCTATCTAAATAAGCAAAGGGGCATGATTATTTGGTATTTGGTTTGGTTGTCTCTATAAAGGAAAATGATACAAGAACTCCGTATATAACTAGGGTTGTTACCATTATATTAATTGTATCCTCGATTCCCTTGGGTAACTTGCCTCTTCAAAGTCACAAGCTCATTTGAAAAATATTCTATCAAGTTTATAATCTCTTCCACATCCATATAGGGCATCAATTTTTTTAGTGGTGAATCTTTGTCAATTGGTGAACAGTTCATATTCATAAATTCAAATTTGGCGAATATATTGCAATCAACGAGGAGCCAAATTGTTGGATTTTATGAATTATCGGTTAAATGCATTTCAATTCTCCATCAATTTATTTTATGAGGCATTTGTATTTAATATTTTTTTCATAGTAAACTATGCATTTGTAATGGTGATTCACCTAGAATTTTAGATGCATGTATTAATCTACCCATACATTCACCAATACCATTAAAATTTCACTGTGTATGAGGACCCATTTCTCCAATACCATTAAAATTTCACCATGTCTACAGACCCATTTCTCCAATACCATTAAAATTTCACCATGTCTGCAGACCCATTTCTCTAATACCATTAAAATTTCACTATGTTTGCAAACCCATTTCACCAATATCATTTTACCTCCATGCTAATCTTAGGTCCATAATCACCTTAAAAATTACATGTGTGTTTTATCGAGATTCCATTTGCCCAAAAATTATATATACCATTTTATAATCATGTGATATTTTCCAAAATATTACTATACCATTTAAAAATTAGGTGAAATTCACTAGATATGGATTAATATAAATATAATCAAAACTCTAATCAATCTTTTAATATTTAAACATTTTGTTGGTTTCGAGCTCTTGATTCAAATAATAGGCAAGTTCCAACTATAGGAATTTTCGTATTAGCATGTTAGTGAAAAGCTAAAGGTAAGTGATCATTTCTTTATATTGTTATGAGATTATTTATTTCTTTGCCATTTTTACTTCATACTTACAAATGATATTGAGTAGGGAGAGATCTCATGCCCAAGGATCTATATTCTATGATTCCTTCTTAAACAAAAAGATATTTTCTGCAACTTTTATTTCATGAGAGATGTCGATTAGGAACACGTTTATTTAAAGTAGTGAAGGGAGGTCATCAAAACACATAACCATAATGTCACACTTTGACAACATTTGCATTCCATCAGATGTAGCTACAACATCAACACTTGCACCAAATAGTAATGAACAAGGAAATACCTCAGAGGAAGATCATAATGAGCTAATCGACTTAGATGAAAATGTCACAAATGATGTTCCACGAGATACCCATGGTAGCTGGAATGAGTTCATTGACTTGGATGACAACATCACAAATGATGTTCCTGCATGGAAGGGAAAAAAATCTAAGTAAACTACAAGACATGAGTGGCATATGACAAGGAATTTTTAGATTGATTAGGTGTCAAAGCACCCACTCATTGAATTAGTGGAGAATGCAAACAAAGATGAACCTCTAATAGAATGCAAGTGTACAATTTTTAGTTGGAAATATTGACCTAGGGACAAGAAGTTGTAGCTAAAACTTGACATTATAGAAAAAAATATTGGTAAAGTTTTTTTTTTTAAAATAGATGGAAAGGAAAAATTAGTGATAAGATGAAAAACAAAGGAAGAATATCTTCATGTTAAGAATTCCCTCAAATATGATGCACATATGCAAATAAATGTGAAACTTGTTGCATGTGAAGATATAATTGAAGTTCCATTTGGAAAGATGATGTGAGAAGCACAAATGAAAAAATGTTCAGTTGAGTGTTGTTTTTCATATTTTGACCAGAGGGCATCCCATGACAAATTACCCAAATATAATAGTTGATTATCTTTTATGGGGGTTTGTAACTTTCCTAACACACATTGGTCAATGAACAATGGATGGGAATGAGCAACTTGTCTTGTTGAGGTGGAAAAACAATATTTACAAGAAAACCTAAAAGAGTCAACCTTTATTGCATTATCTTTAGATAAAGTCATGGTGGTAGACAATACTTATTGGCTATGTATGCATGTGTATATTGCAAACAAACATGTTTTCTAACCCTATCTACTCTTTGTTTATAAAATGAAGGAGAATCTGAAATCACAAAATCAATTTCAACTAGTTAAGAAATATTTGAATGAATGGGAAGTATGGATGACTACACAATTGTCAAATAGTTGGTGTGCAAGGATTGATGGAGCTTAAATAATACAAGGTAATAGGAACAATCTTTGTGTAAAGCTACAAACTACTACTTCACAATACATGATTTCCATTCAATGCATGATCCACAAAATGAATTTAACATCTAAAATTGCGATTAAGTTTCCTACAATATCAAAAGTTGAAGATCTAATTCGTGAGCTCTACTTGTACTTTTGTTAAAGTCTTAAACGGTTTATAGAATTTCAATATTTTGGTGAGTGAATAACTGTAGGAAAAAAGGTTCTTAAAGATGATACTAGATGGATCTCCTTGTATGGACCAATACAATGAGTTTTTTTTCTTCAGAATATCAATTCTTGATTGGAGTAATCTATAAACATCACTACACAATAGACAAAGCTCTTAACTTTATTTGTTATTCTTCCCATGTTGGAGTAAATGCACATTCTTGTGAAAAAACTCAAGAAAGAACTATGTATATTTTAAAATATGTACTAAATTACATAAAATGATGACCCTCTATAATCTATATTTATCAGTTTAGTCATTTATAAGTTCAAAATCTAGTAGCTAACACTTGATGACAAATGTGAACAATTTTCTTAACTTTTTTATAGTTTATGCAAGTAGGGAGTTATGTGTCTTTGTACAAGGATATAAGATACCAATGCACTATTTTACTACAATTAGATGCATTATCAAAGAAGTAACTATTACAAGGGAAGATTTTGACAACATTGTTAATTCTATAAGTAGTACTTTAAAGATTATTGCAATATCTCTTTTCTCAGATATTAGAGATTGATTCCCTTACAATGAACTAGTTGAAACCATGTTTTGTATCCTCAATATTGGGTCAATTGTCAACTTGTTAATTTTCATAATAAGATAAAGAACTTGGTCAATCATTTTTCCAAAAGTTCAAAATTCAATGGACATAAAATAGAAGAAATTATAAATAAATCTAAGCTTAGAAAATAATTAGTCTATTTTGCAACATCAATGATGAAACAATTTAAACTCATAGAGTCCCTTCTAAGATGGATCAATAACAAAGCTTTGAAAAATTTAAGTCAGAGTGAAATATTGTGTGATTCAATATCAAAATATTTTAAACTTGTTGATTTATGTCAAACAATGATATTAAGGTTGGTGGAGGATAAGAGAGTTTAGTGCATTGGGATTCTTGAAATCAAATATAAAAAACAAACCAGACAAGAATTTGGAAAATTGCTTGAGGATGTATATAACTAGGTATGATATCCAAATTTTTCCTTTTCAAAGGGCACTCACAATTTGGAGGTCCATATGTGAAAGAAGAGGTTCATGCAACACATCAAACAATAATGGCACAAATGACAGTGACACAATGAATAACACCTATAGTGGTAGTGATGAGATGCAATTAAGTGGATGTATGCAAACTTAGAGTGGAGAAAGTGAAGACCAAATTATGACACTCTCAATCCCAAGGTCAAAGTGAGGAGATGATTTGACAAATGGAAGAGGTTTAACAATTACTAAGTATTTACAATGTATTTCATGAATCATTCTAAGTTGTTGATGATATTTTATATCCACCAAATCTTGATATGCATTTTCCAAATTTCTATTTAAAAATTAATAAATTAACGTACTAATTTTTCCAATTTTCTATTTTAGAATCTAAATTTTAAACATTGTTTTCAAATTTGAATATTAAACATATTTTCAATTTCCATTTATTAACTAACATATTATTAATAATTTCATATTGTTATTGTGTGATACTGATACATTTTACATGCAATGAAATTCAATTATTCAACTAAATGATTACTAACAAAAGTAGCATATATAACATTAGCAAATGTTTAATGTGTATCTAGAAATTAGAATTTTCATGAATTAATAATTAAATAATACAGATAATTTGAACACATAAATGGATTTGATTTTTATATTGATTTTCAAAAGAAGGAATACATATAAATGTTACACTACCTTGCTAAAAAATAACTCTATACAATATTGAGTTGAAAACTCATATTATCAAATCATTTTATTAGCTTTTGTAGCATGCTTCGGTGTCCACCCGATGAAAGTGCAATTTGTTAACTTATAATAACTAACTTTCAAATTTGTTAACAATTCATAATTGACAATGAAATTTGACTTGAATGTTTCAATCAAATTTGCATTCAAGGTTATCAATACTTTGATGGAATCCAAAAAGTTCACCTCATCTGAATTATGAGGAAATTAATCCAAATCAAACTTGATTCTATCCTCCATCTTCTTTTTGAAAACGCCATTTCCAATGTATTGCTTTGTTGTATCAAAAGCCAATGACAAACCAAGCTCTATCAAGTAGTCCACCTTTTTATGCAGCTTCCACATATTTTTGTAGCTTGATCTAGAAATTCATTTGCTTCATGTAGATTCAAACGTTTCTAAATAATAGATGATTTCTTTATTGTAGCATCAATCCGATCATGAATTCTTTTGGATTCCAATTCATTTTCACTAAATTTGTAGATTGTAAAATTTGATTTGTATTTTTCTCTCTTGAATTCATTATTTTGTTGTAAAAAATGCATTGTCTAAGCTTCATATTTTATATTGTCAAACAATCAATCAATTCAAACAATTGGCACAAATGATTAGTCCTTTGCATTATTTCTTCCCAAATCTTTTGTTTTATATGCCTCATTGTTTTTCTGCAAAATGCAAATAATCTGTTTTGAGAAGACTTTATTTCATTTTCTTTCATTAGCTCTAACATCAGTTTTTCAGTGTCTCTTCTCTCTTCGTTTTATGTTCCCATAGTTCCGCTCTTTCTTTTTGTTTGTCTAGTTTGACTTGTAGTGTATTTTCTAAGGCATTGGCTTCTACTAGGTTTTGTTGTAATTTTTCTAAAGTGACTCTTTCGTGGTCATATATCTTTATGCTTTCATCTAAACTTTTTTTTATTTCATTCAGTTCCACCTTTGTTTGTTCATTCTCTTTGCTTGTAAATGGAGATACAATTATTTTTGTATCCCTTTTTCTAATTTATTATTCTTGTTATTTGTTGCTTTCCTTTTTGCTTTCTCATTTTCTAGGTATGTCTATAACCTTTCTATTTGATTCTACAACCTCTCTCTCTCTCTCTCTCTCTCTCTCTCTCTCTCTCTCTCTCTCTCTCGCTTTAGTAATGATGTATACACCAATTCATTCTTCTTTTTTGATACATTAATTTTTTTTTAAATTTCATTCCAAAAAAATTATTCGAACATTGCTCACCTCATACTTAGAGTGATGCATTTAATCCTTTGGTTTATTTTAAACTTTGGGCACAACAAATATGTCTCCATGGTTTTTGTATTGGGTCATATGTGGGCAATACCTTAGTTGTTACAAACTCTAAAATTATAGTAGATATACTCTCTAGCTCTTGTTTCTTGTGTTTTTATATCTTTTTGCTTGATTGCTAAACTCAAGTTTGTAATCAAACCTTGAGATTGTTTATGCAATCAAATGCTTGAATTGTTAAGGTGTACTTGTAGTGTTAGGGGCATCTCTAATTATTTGAGGCTAGGGATTAGCCATTCCTTTCCCAGCCACACTAACAACTGGAAGGTGCCTTCTAGAAGTGGAATTGTAAGTTGTTGCACTTGGAGCTGTCATAATTTTTTTCTTCTTCAAAATGCTTTGATCATTGGGTTTTTGTATAGTATCTTCTATTGTTGGCCTCTTGTGAGTAATTTGTTGTTGTAGCATTTGTTGACCACTAATAGTACTACTACCCATACCATCACCACTAGTAGCACGAGATTTTCCACCATGTCTTGGTTATGATTGTATCTGACTGTTAGGATTTGAAAGTGTAACAAAATGAACTGTACCACCTATCCTTGTATGCCCTTGGACTTGTTTATCAACTCCAATGCCTCAAAAATTGCAAGTCTTATAGGGTCTACCTATGTTTCCACCCAACCATTTCCTTTCCCTTTGAACCCCAAACCACCACCTTCATAACCCAATATGTTGACTATTGTTGCCCTTGAAGTATATGTTTGTTTTGTGGTCAAACTCAAACCAAGTTTGTATGCATAGTCTATGCTAGGAATGGGATTCAATGGTTGTGTTGAAAATATTATTGCCATTGATCTCAAAGGGAAGAAGTACAAATCGATGCTATCATTTGCTATCATTTTGTTGTTGTCAAAGAAAAATATTTATTATGTTTTAATGTTAATTTTGTGGTCTTAATGGGTTGGTCGACCTCACTCATGTGTCATACCCATATTGGTGAAATTTCCCTTCCTTAATTTATGGTTGACCCATGATAAAGATTTAAGAAATATTTATTATTTATCTTGATTCTTAATGTTGGCTGACCTTAGATTGGCACCTACTTTAGAGAAATGAAAATAAATTGCAATTAAATTATTTGATGAGGCCGACCCCCCTCATAGGGGCATTTGATGGGGTATAAAAGAAGGTAAGTTTGTGGAGTAAAACACAAGCACTAAATGAATATCTTTCCTATTTAAAATTAGACTTCAAGAGCATATCTGAAACAAATAAAATCAGACTTCAAGAACAATTTTTTTTTAAATGAGCATATGTAAAGGTGATTTGGAGAAGACATATTAGTTGATTTGAAGCAAACCTTTAAAGTAGATTTATAGCAGACATTGTGCTTGATTTAGAGCAGAATTTGGATAAAAAATGCATCATTTTGGAGCAAAGATATAAGGTGAACTTGAGTAGAGATATAAGGAAAATTTGGAGCAGAGATATAAGGCGAACAAGTGAGGAGAGATATAAGGGAGATTTGAAGCACATATTAAGGAAGAATTGAAGAAAAAAGTGAAGTTTTGGAGCAAACATTGGAGAGGTTAGTACCTTCCAATTTAGAAGAGATTAGTGCCTCTAAGTTGTTGCTCAATTTGTTACAAGAATGATGGTGTTGTCATTGGTGTCAACAAGAAGTCTATTGATTGGTGTTGTCATTGATGTCAACTATTGGATGAAGATGTTGAGGATATTGAGAAAATTGTGAAAAGAGGAAAATAGGTTGTGCATGTATAGTTGAGACTTGAGAAAGTGTTGTGAGTACATTGAGCTATTCTTTTGTTGTAGAGCCTGAAGATGAGGTAATGAGTTGAGATGATGGTTCTAGTACTTGGTTTCCAAGTGCTTATGAGAAAATTTAATAAGTAGAGTAAATTGTGTTGTGCAAGTGATCATAGTGTGCTCTGTATTGTGATTCATGTTCTTTTTGTGTTGATGCTATGCCTATGTGGATCTTACAGGTCATTCAAGGTTGAAAGAAGTTGCTATATTCAAAATTTGGGTTTTTGGATAGTTGTATAGTGTGAGATATTTTCACCACTGTGTGAGATGGAGTTGTTTAGTAATGTTTTATGCTGTCTACGAGAAATGTATTTTCTCCGCATTTCTCCGTTGTTTGGTTTTAGGTTTTGTGGATTTGGGAAGTTGCTTATAATGTCTATATTTTTGTGTTCAAATTTTTACTTGATTTGATGCAGCACAGTGAGAGTTTCATTTATCAGTATGCAATTAAAGGTTATCAGTTGTCCTGAGTTAAAGTATTTTTTGATGCGAGATTGAATGATGTATTCGATGAATCTTAAGATTTTCATGGATTTTTTTGGATTGAATTCAAGTAAATTATGTTTTCTGAAACTTTCAGCTTGATCTAAGGAAGCGTGTACTTAATATTTATTGTGTTTTTCACGGGTGTTGGCCAAACTTGTGTTTAACACTACATGTGAGGCTTATGGAAGCGTGTTGAGGTTTATTGGGATCTATTTGGGTCCTAATTAAGATTTTATTTAGGTCACCTTTCATTCCTATCCACCATGAGAATGATTAGGTGTCGACCTAGTTTGAATTTGAATGTATAACGACTAATGGTTGACATTGGAGAAAGTTTTGAGGTAGAGGTTGATATAAATATGAATGGTGTTGATGTGAGAGGGTGAAGGAAAGATTAAGAAGCAAGATAGATGTGAAGAGTGATGTAAGTAAAGTGTATGTGATGTGAATTTGAGCAAAGCAATGCAAACTTCATGTTAGGGCTTCGAAGGTAGTGAGTTGAAGGCATCCAATATCTTTCATGTGAGACTACAAAAGTGTGTGAGCAATTGTGGTGGAATCCTTGTTGCATTGAGAAGTGTTTCTTTATGTAACATTCTTCTTCTATCTTCTTGTATTCTTTTTGTGGTAGTGAGCATTTTTGGACAGTGCATCCTATTCTAGCAATGAGCCTCTTTGTACCGATTTTGCAATTACTTATATTGTGAGCTAATCCTCATCGTGGTTTTTCCCTCATTGGGTTTTCCATGTAAATCTAGTGTTCTTATGTGTGTGGTGTTGTGATTTCAATTTCTATTATCTGCATTTCATTTTTAATCTATCTAACTGAATAAGCACTTAATCAATGCTTGTGGATCTGATTACTGTTGAGGGTTTTGAAGGTTTAATTTTCTACAATTGATTCACACCCCCCCTCTCAGTTGTCTTGTTCATTTCAACAATTGGTATCAAAGCAAGGTTCCTTGAAGAAGATCTTAACCACTTGAGGTAGATTTGGGATGGTGAACAAGATTCCTTTGGAGTATCCTAGATTCGATGACACAGATTATGCATTTTGGAAAACATAGATGGAAGGATACTTATGCGCTTAGGGATATGAAATTGAAAAGGCTTATCAGACTATATACACTCCACCTGTGAATGGTCCAAGTACAAGTGCAGATGTCAAGGCACATGAGATCAATGCTAAAGCAAGGTACATTATTACAAATAGTCTCTCAAAAACTAAATTAGTTAAAGTTATGGGTTTGAAGACTGCTAAAGAAGTTCAGGATAAGTTAGAAAGAATTTATGAAGGAGATATGAAGGTCAAGCAAGCAAAGTTGCAGACCTTAAAGGCACAGTTTGAAATGATGCAAATGTTTGAGGATGAAATAGTTAAAGGCTACATTTAGAGAATTGATGAACTTGTAAGTGATATGAGAGGTCTCGGTGCAACAGTTAAAGAATCTAAAGTGGTGAAGAAAATTATTAGATCTCTTCCAGATTGTTATAGTGAAAAGGTATCCATTGTTGAGGAAACAATTGACTTTGAAAAATACTCCAAAGATCAGTTGATTGGCACTCTGATTGAATTTGAAATGAGAAGATTGAAGAAAGGAACAAAAATAGAGACTTCATTCAAGGTTGTGAAATCAAAGAAGGTTGAAGAATCTGGTGAAGAAGATCTTGATGATTTGGAAGGTAACTTTGTGAGAAAGATGAAAAAGGGCACCAGTAAGTATCAAGGTAAATTACCTTTCAAATGTTTTAGCTATGGTGATATAGGTCATTATGCTTCTAGATGTCCAAAAAGAGTTGAAAGAAATAAACATAGAGAAGGGAAAGGAAATAAAGGGAAGATGATTAGGAAAGCTTACTATTTGAGAGAAGATGTTGGTATTTCTAATGATGAATCTGATTATGGAGACTTTGATGATAATGAATGTCTCTTTTTGGCTATAAAAGATGAATCTGGTTCTGCTAACTCTGAAATTTGTGTGAAGGAAAGTATATTGTAGGAGAAGGATAAGGTTGAAGGTACTTTGGTATCTTCTTTTCATGTCAAAGAAGATAAGAATTACTGGGTTGTTGACAGCGGCTATTCAAATCATATGACTGGAGACAAAAGTAAGTTTGTTAAGCTTGAAAATTATGATGGAGGATTAGTTAGATTTGGAGATGATTCAGGAGCTAAGATTTGTGGAATAGGTTCAATCAGTTTTGATGGCAAACACAATACTAACAATGTCTACTATGTTAAGAGCTTGTGAAATAATCTCTTGAGTGTTGGAAAAATATGTAGGAAAGGATACAATCTTGTATTTAAGGATGAAGCTTGTGAGATCTGGAAAAGGTTTGAAACTGTGATTGGTGCAGGTAAGAGAACGAAAGGAAACATCTATCAACTTAAGGGTGATAATGATCATTGCTTTATGTCACAGGTTAATGATAGTTGGTTATGGAACCAAAGGATGTGTCACATGAATTTTGATAATTTGGAAAAAATTAGTTCAGTTCATGCTGTGAGAGATTTACCTAAGATCATAAAACCTATCAATGTTGTTTGTGAGAGCTGTCAATTTGGAAAACAAACAAGGAGTAGTTGTAAGGGAAAAGAACAATCTGCTACCGGACTGTTGGAATTAGTGCATACAGATCTTTGTGGTCCTACAAGGGTGAGAAGTCTACAAGGTGATAAGTACTTTATGATTTTAATTGATGATTACTCTAGAATGACATGGGTTACTTTTCTTAGAGAGAAATATGATGCATTGGAAAAATTTAAGGCATTTAAAGCTTTGGTTGAGAATCAAATGGATTTGAAAATAAAGTGTTTGAGGTCTAATAGAGGTGATGAATTCACCTCCAATGAGTTTAACATGTTTTGTGAAGGTCATGGAATAAAGAGGCATTTGTTTGCCCCTAGAACTCCTTAGCAAAATGGAGTTGTTGAGAGGAAAAACAAAACTATTCAAGAAGCTGCAAGGACTATGATGAAAGAGGAAAATCTATCGAATTTCTAGTGGAGAGAAGTTATTCACACTGTTGTTTACATACTTAATAGAGTTCAAGCTAGAGCTAATAGTACAAAGACTCCTTATGAGCTATGGTATGGAAAGATTCCCATTGTGAGGTACTTTAGAGTGTTTGGAAGCAAAGGTTATATCAAAAGAGATGAAGAAAACTTAGGAAAGCTTGATGCAAGGTATGATGAAGGTATTTCCCTTGGATATTCTATCAAGAGAAAAGCTTAGAGATGTTACAAAAAAAGGTTGAGAAAGATAGTTGAAAGTGAAAATGTTAAAGTTGATGAGAACTTGCAGAATTCTATTACAGTAGATGGATATGTGTCGGATGAACCTAATTACAAAAGAATAGAAGGAATAAATGATGAACAAGAGGTACAAAATGAAGAGGAAGAAGCTCTAGAGAAGACCCCTAAAACCCCTAATTATGTGCAGAAGAATCATTTCGAAGATTAGATTATTGGAGATAAGAGGAAAGGTGTATTAACTAGAAGTAAAGCTACTAAAGTTGAAGTAAACTTTTGTTTACTTTCTAAAGTTGAACCTAATTCAATAAGTGAAGCATGTAAGGATGAACATTGGATGAAGGCAATGGAAGAATAACTTATGTAGATGGAGAAGAATCAAACTTGGGAATTGGTCCCTAGACCAAAAAACAAGAACATAATTGAAACTAAATAGGTGTTCAAGAATAAGCTGAATGAGAATGAAGAAGTTGTTAGGAACAAAGCAAGAACTGTGTGTAAGCGTTACTCACAAGTAGAAGGCATAGATTTCAAGGAGATTTTTTCTCCTGTGGCTAGGATGGAAGCTATCAAAATATTTTTGGCATTTGCAACACAAAGATTTTAAGGTCTATTAGATGGATGTGAAGTTTACTTTTTTGGATGGAGAATTGGAAGAAGAGGTTTATATGGAACAATCAAAAGGTTTTTAGTTATCAGATCAACCAGAAATGGTATAGTAAATTGATGAAGGAACCGTATGGTTTGAAGCAAGCTCCTAGAGCTTGGTATGCAAGATTGGACATGTACTTGATACAACAAGGTTTCGACAAGGGTTCCGCAGATAGTAATCTTTACTTTAAAAGTGAGGAGGATGAGATCTTGATAGTAGTTGTATATGTGGATAACATTATCTTTGGTGGAAATGAGGCTATGTACAAGAAATTTGTTGAAGATATGTAGAAAGAATTTGAGATGTCAATGTTTGGGGAGATGAATTTCTTTCTTGGGCTACAAATTAGTTAAACCAATAAAGGGATTTTCATTTCACAATCTAAGTATGTCAAAGAAATGTTGAAGAAGTTTTGAATGGATGAATCCAAACTGGTATGTATTCCTATGGTGACTGGTTGTAAATTAAGCAAAGATGATGATTCACCTAAGGTTGATTAGAGAAAGTTTAGATCTATGATTGGTGGACTGCTATATTTAACTACTACTAGACCGGATATCATGCATGTAGTTTGTCTTGTTGCTAGATTTCAAGAAGATCCTAAAGAAACACATGTTGCAATAGTAAAGAGAATATTTAGATATTTAAGTGGCTCGCCAAAATATGGTTTGTGGTATCCTAAGGATATTGATTTCACATTAAATTCTTATATAGACACAGATTGGGTTGGTTGTGTTGATGACAAGAAAAGTACAAGTGGTGGTGCATTCTTTCTTGGATGTAGGTTGGTATCATGGATAAGTAAGAAACAAGATTTAGTTTCTTTATCCACTGCAAAGGCTGAGTATATTGTAGCAACATCATCTTGTAAACAAGTATTATGGATGAGCCAAAATTTAAAGGATATCAAAGTTGTATTTGATGGACCTATATCTATCTTCTGTGATAATACAAGTGTTATAAACATTTCAAGGAATCTAGTGATGCGTTCAAGGACAAAGCATGTATCTATCAGATATCACTTTTTGAGAGAGAAGGTCATGGAGAATGAAGTGAAGCTTGAGTATGTCCTTACAAAGGATCATATTGCTGACATATTTACTAAGGCTCTTTCTAAGGATACTTTTGAGTGTCTTTGAGAGAAGTTGGGGGTTATTTCCCCTCCTTTCTTGAACTAGATGCATATAGAGGTGCATCAATCTAGTGGATCGATGGATCTATCTATTTTTTGGACTTATGGTTGGTGGCTACCTCTTAGGGGGATAAATTAGTATCATGTGTTGTCATTGTGTTGTTGATTCAGTTGGGTGTACTCTTAAGGAGGAGTATTCTGAGTAGGTTTTTTGGTTCAGTGTCAAAGAGGGAGAAAAATGCTAAACATTTTATCCTTTGCAATTGATGTCAAAGGGGGAGAGAAAGAAATGTGAAAAAAAGAGAAAGAAATCTGAAGAAAAAGAGAGAGCGTTCAGAACAGTTGTGTGGCCTTTGGTGGATTTTCACATCTTGTGTTTCCATCAATGAAAAAGGGGATATTGTTGCAAGAATGATGGTGTTGTCATTGATGTCAACAAGAATTCTATTGACTGGTGTTGTCATTGATGTCAACTATGGGATGAAGATGTTGAGGATATTGAGAAAATTGTGAAAAGAGGAAAACAAGTTGTGCATGTGTAGTTGAGACTTGAGAAAGTGTTGTGGTGCAGGAGCACCCTAACAAAATCAAGCCTCCATGAGAAAAATTTGAAATTTGATTCAAGTTTTGGTGTCTTGATCATGTAAATAAAGTTAAATAAGTTATTATGAGGTCACTTGATGTTTATTAGGTCCAAAAATGCAAAAAAATGTGAGAAATACAAGAGTTGTTAACAAATATTGATTTAATTGCACCATTGTGTAAAAATTGCACTATGGGAGTTGAAGAGTCTTAGGCATTGGTGGGTAGTTAGAGAAAAATTGGTAGGCTAAAAGTTAGTTGTATTTCCTTTAAAAAGGCTTTTGTAACTTTTGAAACTTTGTGGGTAATTGTGTTTTAGATTTGGAATGAATAAAGACATCATGTTCTGCATATTTACATAGAAATTATTTGTTTCTTGGTTGTGTATGGCTTAGTATGGACAAGAAATGGTATAAAAAAAATTGTAAGTGATAATTCTATCAATCACCTTCCATTTAAACCTAATTTCGTGAAAATTGGTGGAGATATGAGATGGGTGTTTTTTGTTAAAACTGCCAAGAACCCTTATTAGGGTAATCAAAGACTGAATAAATTGTGTTTCTCAGTTTGTATACGTTGGAATCCTCTAGTTTTCAGTGAGCATATTATCCTATGCATGTTCTTTCATAATATAATGGTCTTGGTCTGAGATTATAATGCTTAGTGGTGAATGATTGAAATGTAGGACTGTAATTTCTAAGAAAACAGTTTGAAACAGGGCAGATAAGGGAACTTAACCTAGGGTTTATAAATATATGCATGGAAATGGGAATCTTATGGACTAACAAGCTTTAGCAGACCTAAAATGATGTGTTCCAATTGGTGGTTAGGGGAAATCAAGCTTGGAGGTAGTAAATACAATAAGCCCTGTTTGGTGTTATTGAGACCTAGTAGGCCTGTTTTGCAATGTGGTCATTTATGTTTGAGCATTTCTTTTAAAAGCACCATACTCTGACTTAGAAATATGTTTTAAAGCACAATAATGGGCATTCAAAACATTTATTACAGTGGGCCTAGAAGGTTTGTATAGATAGATACTTCTGACAATGTGTTAAGGCATGGCTACAAGGAAGGTTAAGGGGCATTAAAGGTTTGTGCATCAAGACATTTAAGGTGGGTACTTGGGGTGTAGAAAGGGCTGGTCATGTTGGTTTTTTAGCATATTGAAGGCAGTCCAAGGTTGAACCACTATTGATTCTTGACAAACAAAGTTTGTAGCTTTATGACCTATGGTGCCATGAATGCATAAGTGAGGACAGTCATGATAAATTGATAAGAACTGAAAAGGCAGGTTTTGTGTTTGTTGTTTTTGGGTGAGATAAGGTTGATTAAGGTGGTTTGTGAGTTGGTTAAAAATTTCGGAACTCTAAAGCAAAGTTTTGTGTTTGTGTTGAGTTTTGTGAAGGTAAATATAGTTGAATAAGTGTGTCCAAAGAAGGGAAGTTCAAGATTGCTTGTGACTTATCAAAATGAGATTGTGTGAGTTTGTTTCCTTCCTCTAACTTTGCATTAGTTTGGTATCAGAGCTTGGGAAATATTTGGGCTGATAAGTTGATTTGTAGTTGTGTGGTTTGTGTGGTTGTTTGCAGGTTGATGTAGTGAGAAAGTCCAAGAGACTAGGAGAGTGGAAAAGACCTAGGTGAGGTAGATATGGAAATTTTGAAGAGGCATTTGTAGGCAGAGGAAGAGAGAAAGAAGAGAAAGATGCAAGCAAAGATGGATAGAGAAATTGTTGAGTTGAAGTAAGAGTTAAGTAGATTGGAAAAAGAGTTCCAAGAATCCATGATGAAGATAGAACAAATGATGAAACAAGAGACAAATTGGCATTTGACATTGAAAAGGAAGATAGTTTGGCCAATAAAGAAGATTGTGAAAAGAAGACAAATGAGGATGAAAGAACAAGAAGCATATGAATATGCACATGAAGAATTCATTGATGAAGAAAGAAAAGTTGCTCCAGATGTTTCCAAGCATGAAGATATGACAGAGAACCTGATTTCAGAACTTGAAAACATTGAGTTGATTAAGGGAATGATCTTGGATGAATTGGTCATAGAGGTTTGCAAAGGATTGATGAATGATGGAGGTATTATGGTAAAAAATTTGTTTCCTTTCATTATGTTACTAATGCTTGGGACAAAGGGAGAAGCATGATTTTGAGGTATATAAAGGAGTGAAGAATCTGATTTCAGAGGGAGAGCAAGATACGATGCTAATTTGCATGGAAAAGTTTAAACCTAAGGTAAAGATGAAGGTGATTTGGAGAAATTGCAAGGAAAATCAGTGGCAGAGCATAGAAAAGATGCAATTTTGTTGACAACATCACAATTCAAGTGGACTTGAATTTTTCTTGGCCGAGAGTTTGGTGTAGGAGCACCCTTACAAAATCAAGCCTGCATGAGAAAAAAATGAAATTTGATTCAAGTTTTGGTGTCTTGATCATGTAACAAAGTTAAATAAGTTATTATGAGGTCACTTGATGTTTATTAGGTCCAAAAATGCAAAAAAATGTGAGAAATACAAGAGTTGTTAACAAATATTGATTTAATTGCACCATTGTGTAAAAATTGCACTATGGGAGTTGAAGAGTCTTAGGCATTGGTGGGTAGTTAGAGAACAAATGTTAGGCTAAAATTTAGTTGTATTTCCTTTAAAAAGGATTTTGTAACTTTTGAAACTTTGTGGGTAATTGTTTTTAGATTTGGAATGAATAAAGACATCATTTTCTACATATTTACATAGAAATTCTTTGTTTCTTGGCTGTGTATGGCTTAGTATGGATATGAAATGGTATAAAAAATTTTGTAAGTGATAATTCTATCAATAACCTTCCATTTAAACCTGATTTCATGCAAATTGGTGGAGATATGAGATAGTTATGGTGTTTTTTGTTAAAACTGCCAAGAACCCTTATTAGGGTAATCAAAGACTAAATAAATTGTGTTTCTCAATTTGTATATGGTGGAATCCTCTAGTTTTTGGTGATAATATTCTCCTATGCATGTTCTTTCATAATATAATGGTCTTGGTCCGAGATTATAATGTTTAGTGGTGAATGATTGAAATGTAGGACTGTAATTTCTAAGAAAACTGTTTGAAACAGGGCAGATAAGGGAACTTAACCTAGGTTTTATAAAGATATGCATGGAAATGTTAATCATATGGACTAACAAGCTTTAGCAGACCTAAAATGATGTGTTCCAATTGGTGGTCAAGGGAAATCAAGCTTGGAGGTAGTAAATACAATAAGCCATGTTTGGTGTTATTGAGACCTAGTAGGCCTGTTTTGCAACGTGTTCATTTATGTTTGAGCATTTCTTTTAAAAGCACCATACCCTGACTTAGAAATATGTTTTAAAGCACAATAATAGGCATTCAAAACATTTATTATAGTGGGCCTAGAAGGTTTGTACAGATAGATACAATGTGTTAAGGCATGGCTACAAGGAAGGTTAAGGGGCATTAAAGGTTTGTGCATCAAGACATTTAAGATGGGTACTTGGGGTGTAGAAAGGGCTTGGTCATGTTTTTTTTTTTGCATATTGAAGGAAGTCCAAGGTTGAACCACTATTTATTCTTGACAAACAAATTTTGTAGCTTTATGACCTATGGTGCCATGAATGCATAAGTGAGGACAGTCATGATAAATTGATAAGAACTAAAAAGGAAGGTTTTGTGTTTTTTTTTTTTAGGTGAGATAAGGTTGATTAAGGTGGTTTGTGAGTTGGTTAAGAATTTTGGAACTCTAAAGAAAAGTTGAGTGTTTGTGTTGAGCTTTGTGAAGGGAAATATAGTTGAATAAGTGTGTCCAAAGAAGGGAAGTTCAAGATTGCTTGTAACTTGTCAAAATGAGATTGTGTGAGTTTTTTTTCTTCCTCTGACTCTGCATCATGTTGTGAGTACATGGAGCTATTATTGTTGCAAATTTCAAATATGAGGTGATGGGATGAGATGATGGTTCTGGTAGTTAGTTTCCAAGTGCTTTCGAGAAAATTTAATAAGCAGAGTAAACTATTGTGCAAGTAATCATAGTGTGCTTTGTGTTGTGCTTTGCATTAATTTGTGTTGATGCTATGCCTATGCAGATCTTATAGGTTATTCAAGGTTGAAAAAAGTTTCTATATTCATAATTTTTGGGTTTCTAAATAGTTGTACAATGTGAGATATTTTCACTAGTGTGTGAGCCAATTGTTCGGTAATGTTTTATGTTGTCTAGGAGAAATGTATTTGCTTTGCATTTCTCTGTTGTTTGGTTTCAAGTTATGTGGATTTGGAAATTTTCTTATAATTTCTTTATCTTTTTGTGTTAAAGTTTTTACTTGATTTGGTGTAGTATAGTGAGAGTTTCATTTATCAGTATGCAATTAAAGGTTATCAGTTGTCCTAAGTTAAAGTATTTGTTTATGCGAGCTTGAATGATGTATTCAATGAATCTTAAGATGTTTGTGGATTTTTTTGGATTGAATTCAATTAAATTATGTTGTTCAAAACTTTCAACTTGATCTAAAGAAGCGTGTACTTAATGTTTATGGTGTTTTGCACGAGTGTTGGCCAACCTTGTGTTTAACACTACATGTAAATAGTATCTTGAACCAATGGTTAAAAAATTTCAATTTTATAAGGAGGCTTATGATTCTCTTTGAATATGTTACCATCCATTATTTTTTTCAAGAAAATATTTTTTGGACATTTTAGGGTTTGCTTCATAATCACTAGCAAGTTTTTCTAGGTTAATGTGGACATTCCCAAAATCTTCAAGTAGCAACCCCAATATACTTCCAAATTCTTCTACAATAATGAGTAACATTTTTTTCTGGCTATTCTTTTTAACAATTGCTTTTCTATTATCATCATAATTCTAGGCACATGCCATGATAAATTATAGGCAAGGGAAAACCTATGGGAACATCATGTGTCCTAATCCAACTAATCATGATGCAGTGATACTACTAATTGGTAATTTTTTTATTTTTTATAGTTTGCATTTGCATTCCAACCTTATTCTTGCATGAAAATATAAGTTCTAATTTAAGCCTCCTGTAGCTTACATGATCATAAATATCATGGTATTCATCAGTGAAACTTAAGGTTTTAAGAAATCCGACATAGTCTATTTTTTTATTTGCTTTGTCCTTCCCAATTGTTGGTTTGATAGTGGCGTTTGACATGATTGTAAACCTTCAACCATAAACCCCAAGATTGAAAACTTAAAAATCGATGGAATATAGGATTTATATTTTTCACTTACCTAGAATTTGAAAAGATGAATACAATGACTAGTGCAGATTGACTTCGTTGCATCCCAAAATCTTCCTGGTGCACTACAATATCCTTGACCCTCTCACTTTAAAATAATATCACTTAGTAGTTGCAATTCACTTCTTATTCTTGAACAGAAAAGAGAATGAAATGTGTTACCTCTTGAATCCACAATTATTACATTACAATTTTGTATTGCCACTTCAAACGAAATTCAACACTTGGCTTGCATATTTGTGACTTAAATTAATTCAACACATTAGTCAAGTGGTGGAATATTTTGATCTAAAATAAACCTCAATTATTGATCTTTGCAAATTTAATGGCTCTATGGTGATTCCAAAGGCTTGAGTTCCCAAGTCTAGTGGTCTAGACATTTTATTCTAAAATTCAACTACAACCATCAAAATATTTTTATATATTATTTCTATTTTTCTAAGGATATGTTTTTGATTAAGGAACAAACAGGTTTTAGAGGGGTCCTGAAACCCTTAACAGTCAAATAGCGACGGATATAACATTAACAAAGCACAAACAAAAACAAGAAGTTGCCCATAAAGAAGAAAACACTAAAAACCAGGGCAGTACAGCCAAAAAACTGCAAAACAACCAGCCCCTAGGCCAAGTTCCAGAGGATCTCTGTCGCTTCCTGCTCCAGACTGTTCATGTTAAGTGCAAAATTCTTGATCTCCTGGATGTTGACTAAAGCTTGGTTTGCCTTCCTTTTCAAGTTTTCTCTGGTCCTGTTACTCAGCCCCCCACTATCTGTTTTCCCTTCCTCTTTGTCCAAATCAAGAAACACAACAGTCTTAACCTGATAGGATTTTCCAGGTTTTCCACCATGGTATTCATGGTCTATGCAGTGGATTTTAAAATCTTATGGTTCATAACTAGCACTTTGTGGAGAAATTTTTTGATGTTCCTCAGCTGCTCCTCCATATCCGCCTGCTTGCCATCATGATTGAATTTGAAATCCTGTAATTCCTCCACCATTTTCTTGAGGCACTCAACTATATACTTCTTCTCTTCCTCAGTCCATAAATCAGTAGCTCGACCACTACCACTGCCTCTGTTATTGTCATCATCAGCTTTCTCCATTTTACTGTTCATGGCTCTTTGGTTCAACTTAATTTCCTTAATTTCAAAGAACACCAATCTCATTAACCTAAAATTATCCACCGCCCCATTGCGGGATATTGCAAGAAAATCAGTGGGAAATTCGTGTTCCTCCTTAAAATAATGATCCCCCACCTTGAGGTCCATAGGGAAGTGGGGTCTCTCTTCTTTATCGGTCGCAGGATGGTTGGAATACTCAGAAAATGACACCGACTGCGAATCCTCTTCGTTCACATCATAGGAGGGGCCCTCCGACACTTTTCTCTTACCCTTCTTCTGAGGAGAATCCCTAGATTTTCCTTTATCCTTGTCAACAACCCTACCCTTAGGCGACGGTGTCTAGTAAGGCAGAGCCAACATAGGTTTAAAATGGTCATAAATTAGGACGAGTAGTCCTTCATGAAGAATAGAGTACCTGGTAGGGTTTTGTTTATGGCTTTTCAAATTGGTATTTAGAGAAGACGCAAGGTAAAAAGGAAAATAAATCTTGACCTGGTGCTTGAAATTATTCAGAAGGACAAAATGATACCCAAAGACTCTGGTATAACGACCATCCAATGTGACGTACTCCATCAGCACATTCAAAACCCTCCTCTAGTGCGAGACAATTATGTTTGTGTCATAGTAGCTTCTGGAAGTCCTTTGTAACTCCTCCCTTTCAGCATCTGACTTAGGAAATTTACTGATCGCTTCATCAGATTGCTTCTTGTCCCTGTAGAATTTGATGCCCTCCGTCGAAAGGCTCGTAACCTCAGCAATAAGCTATTCGTTGATGATCACTTGTCTACCAAACAGGTTAATCTCACCATCCTTCCAATCTTTTGCAAAAACCCTAGTCACCTCTGGGTCCCAGCCATGGAGTTTCTCAATGAAAATTATAGTAATGCCACCATTCTCCAACTTCTTCCAGAGCTTCAAATTGCTCTTCAGCTATGCACTACTTATCAGCTCCACTCTGCGACTTTCACCACCCATCGTATTGCCAACAGGAATAGAATAGTCCAAAACCCTGTAGAAACAAGCTCCTAAAATGCCCAAAAATCATGCGAAACTAATCACATGCAAACGGGAGATAAAGTAATTACTCCTTGGCCAACTTGGAATAATCATTAAATCGCAGTCCCAAGACTACAGGGGAGGACACTTAGCCATCATTCAATGGAATGGGAAATTGCACCTTCCCATGAACACGGTCATACGTCATCAGGACCTTAACGTCAGCCTCCAACTCATCCTGCCCCTGCCACATCATCTTTTTCTGAGCTTTGACACCTTTGTTGGCAAAAAAATCTGCCACCGTGTTTATTTCCCGATAAGCATGCAAAATATAACTTTTCTCAAAGTTATTAATAATTTCCTTAGAAAGGTCTATCCAATTTTGTATAGACCATGAAGGTTTCTGATGACCCTTTAGGCATTGTATAATATTATTTGAATCCCATTCAATCCACACATTTTTATACTTCAATTAGCTAGCTAGCTTCAAGGTCTAAAAAAAACCAGAGGCTTCAGCCACATGGTTGGTCTGAGTGCCTAAAGGAATCACCACAACCGCAATAAAACAACCATTCTCATCCCTTATCACCCCTCCACTCCTGGCAGGCCCTGAATTTCCCTTGGTTGTGCCATCAAAGTTGATTTTGACCCAACCAGGGGGAGGGAGACTCCAGAATATGCCATCTCTACGATCCTTGATACTTTTGGACATATTGAACATATCCACATTAATTCTCCAGACTCCCACTATTCTACAATCATACTCCTGCATACTGACCTTACCTTTACCTTTATACTTGTTATTAAGCAGATTAAAGTTTTCAACCACATCTCTAGTTATCTTACCAAAGACCACTTCCTCCGAGAGAGCTACATCCCTGAGGATTCTGTTATTGCGTTATTTCTAGATACCCCAGGCAAGGTGAGGAAAGATATAGTTCCAGAGCAGATTCAGGGCCCAATTCTTTGAGGGGGCCTTCCATTGATTATAAAAATCCACTATAGTTCCCACATTCTAGCATAAGAAAAATGACAAAGGAGAAATAGATGTGAGGAAGTCTCAGCCTCAACATAGCACAAATAACACCTATTAGGAAAAGAGAACCCCCTCTTATAAAGATTATCATTGGTCAACTGTTTATTCTGAAGAAGAATTCAAACAAACAAATTGACTTTTGAAGTGAGGTTGTGCACCCACACCTTAGCCCATACAGGGTCATTGAGGCAAGAGTAACAGGAAGCCACTGCAGAAGAGACAGAGTAGGTTCCAAAGGATGACAGCTTCCAGACCATAGTGTCCTCCCGCCCTTGTGAACTAAGCCTAATTGAATTAAGAAGGGCCTGCAAAGGTTGGAGATCCTGACTAATAGAAGAAATCTCAACCCACTGATTATTCCTCCAATAATCCCCAACCAACCAGCCAAACCTGGACTTGCAGTCCTCCATGTAAATACTATAGTTCATAATATTGCAAAGACACTCATTACCAATCCACTTATCTTCCCAGAACTGGATTTTCTTACCATCACCCACCTTCCAAAAAGCTTCTTTACCAGCCAAGTCCCTAGCTTTAATGGTATTGTTCCATAGAGAAGAACCAGAGGGAAGGTTCTGGGAGTTGAGAAATTCTTGAAAGAAGTCAACCTCCCGCAAGTATTTACTACGCCAAATAGTATTCCATTCACGAATATCTGCAAAAGTTCTCCAAACCTGCTTCGCGAGAAGAGCTTTATTAAACACTCTGATATTTCTCAAACCTAGGCCTCCAAACTTCCTAGGTCTGCACACACTCTCCTAGGCCACCAACGGGATCCTCGTCTTCTCCTCAACCCCCGACCAAAGAAACCATTTATGGATCTTTTCAATAATATCAGCAAACTTAGCAAGGATCTTGAACAAACTAAGGGCGTAAACAGGCAGGTTCTGAAGAGAAGCCTTAAGTAACAGAACTTTTCCAGCTTGACTCAAAAGAGCCCCTTTCTAGCTAGCCAACTTCCTATTAAACCTATCAACCAAAGATATCCAAAAGGAGTCCAGAGGTTTGGACCCTAAAGGAAGACCCAAGTAAGTTGAAATAAGGGAATTAACACCACAGCCTAGGATGTTTACAATCTTCCTCTGTCTGTGCTCAGGGGTATTGAAAAAATAGAGGGAACTTTGGCTCTATTAATTTTTTTCCCTGAGCCCTCCTCATAATGAACAAGAAAACTCTTTATAGCTCTAGCTTCACCAACAGTAGCACTTCCCATAAGCATCGTATTGTCCACAAACTACTGGTGCAAACAGGACAAATTTGTCGAAGAGGGTTTTAAACCTTTCAAGCTACCTTCCATCACTCTTTTATGCATGAGCCTCCCTAGACTTTCTACCATGAGGGTAAAAATAATAGGAGATACAGGATCCCCTTGTCTGACTCCTCTTGACACCTTAAAGAAATGGGAAGGAGAGCCATTTATGATCACCAAGGTGCTGGTGGTAGAGATCAATTCCCATATCAAATGTAAAAATATTTCAGAAAACCCAAAAGCTTGTAAGACTTTAATCAAGAACTTCCAGTCCACCCTATCATAGGCCTTAGCCATATCCAGTTTGAGCAAGAAACCTTGGTTTTTCAAAACTTCGAGGGAGTGGATATTCTCATGAACCATGATAATAGAGTCCAGAATCTATCTTCCCAGAAAAAAACCACTTTGCTAAGGGGAGATCAACATCGGAAGAACCCCTAAAATCCTAAAAGTTATCACTTTAGAAATGATCTTGTAAAAAGAATTGCATAAGTTGATAGGACAGAAAGAATCAAAAGAATTGGCACCAGGGAATTTACGTATGAGAACAATAAAAGTAGCATTAAGCTCTTTCAGTAGTTTCCTAGCTCCAAAAAGCTCTTAATAGCACTAGTAACATCATCAGCAACAATTTCCCAGAACACTTGGAAAAAGAACATGGGGAAACCATCCGGGCCAAGGGCCTTATTCCCTTCAAAATAAAAAATCGCCTTCCTAATCTCATCCTATAAAGGGATAGCCGTCAAGAGCTTATTTTGATGATCATCCAAAACATTAGGAATGGCCTCAATCAGAGTCTTCTGAGCATCCACATTCAACTCCTATCCTAAAGAGAGAAGGTTAGCAAAGAACTGAATTGCCTCACTTCTAATCTCTTCCTCCCTCTCAATTTTGACCCCATCCTTCATTATATAGGAAATTTTATTGGAGGCCCTATGTTTCATGGTGGTCAAGTGGAAAAACCTAGTGTTCTTATCCCCAGCAGAAGCCAGGCACATCTAGATCTCTATTTCCAGTAATCCTCTTCTTTAGAGATAATATTATGATATTTAGAAAGGATTTCATTTTCCTTAAGAAGGAAATCTCCCACATAGCCTTCTTTCTGGATACGGTCCTGAATGTCCCTTAAATCTTGTTGGATAGCAGCTTTAGACTCAAAAATATCCCCAAAGACTTCCTTGTTCCAAGTCCTGACCTTGGATTTTCTAAGGATATATTATTATGTCATATGAAATGATTTTTTTATTATAGTTATTTTTATTATTATATATCACCTTTTACATTGTAATCATTTTTTTTACTATTATAGGAATCTAGTGATATATAAGACCTACTAATAGCTCAAATTTATATAATTCTACTTAATTATCCATCTATAGAGAAAAAAATTCAATTACTTTCCATAAAGATATTATACTATTATTTGAATAAACACTAACACAAAATAATTCATTACTACAAATGAATAACAAAGAATAACACAACCCTTGATTGTATTACAAATGAATTACAATGTTACATCCTTTTTAAAGATGAGTAGAGCATGCAATATCATATATAAATGACACATGTCAGTTCTACATTTGACATAATTGACTCTAGTTTAAAAAAACAAGTACAATTGCTTGCAAGTGCATAGTGGATTTTTTAGCTCATTACGAAGGTGATGAAATATTGGTTGTACTTGAATTATTCCTTGGCCTCTAAAGTTAACTAACTAGTTTTTTTTGGTAGTGGTGGAGTTTGGATGTGAAGGTGATCATATCTCAAGACCACGAGGCTTTCCAATCATGCTTCGAAGTTGTGAACATAACAAATATAACTTCCTGGATTATTGAACTTGAAGGTGTGTGTAAATGAGGTTGAATAGTTGAAACACCATGTGGACATAGAAACAATTAGTTTAGGAACTTGCAAGGATCCATTAACAACACCTTAATACCAACCAGAGGTATTGAGAATAAGTTGAAGGGATATTAAATTTGCTACCTCCATCTTCGTGTAGGACCAAGCCACAAGGAAAGAACACTATGACATTGAATTTCCACATTTCCTCTTTAAGGAACATCATACCACCCATTCCCATTGTAATGGATAATAGAACATTGAAGGCCACCATGGTGGAACTAAGAAGAGCTTCTCTCAAAATGGAGTATGATAAATTGATGGGTTTCCATAGGGAAAATATTAAAAAACTTCTACTCCCACACACCTAGTGAAAACACTTATCTCCCTCAAAGCTCCTAATCTTATTTTAGAACTCAACATAAGGGCCAAGTGAGCTAGATCAAATCCTTTTCCACCCATTCTGAAGGAAAAAAGGTCTCTTTTTTCTCCAAAACTACATAACTCTAGGTAGGAGAATTTAGAGTATCCCCAATAATATTACATGATCGTCCTTATTAACCTCACAAAACATTGCCCTCAAAACCATATTATGGACTTAAAAAATGATTTCATTTGAACTCACAATCCATTTTTATATCAAAAATTTGAGGTTAAACCAACCCTCAATCAACTTCCCAATCTTGGTTAAATGCATGATCATTACATATCCAAAATCTATGCCAACTACCATTTGGATTCTTAAGACTTGAAATGCTAGCACACACACTTGAAAATATTTTACAAATATTCACCGATTTCAACAATCAACATATTTCATTATCCTTCTCCAACCATGTTGCATACTCCTCTCTTGAAGGACACTTGTGTGTCAAAACATTCACCAACTTGACAATTGTACAATGTACATATGTGTCATGTATCGTGCATCAAGAATTGGACCTCAAGGGCTTTGAAGACATCCATTTTTCCTCTAGCATCACATCTTCTTTGGAAAGCTATGATTTCATTCAAAATTCCTATCACTTCATTTGTAAAGTTCAAACTCTTTTGTTTAGCATACTATTATAATGTGTTATCGATGTAAATTGAAATTTTTGTCATCCTTCTAATTTTTTGTCTTATTATCTTATTATTTTTCATTAATAGCATAATTCCTAATGCAACCATGAAGCATGTTGGTTTTGCAATCTATATTTCAACGAATCTTAAATATTACCAAGTCTTATTAGCATGTATCATTCTTCATACATAATAACTAGGGTTTGAAATTTAAATTAGATGATACTAGTTATTCCCTTATAATCTTTCACATCCAAGTATGAAGATAATAAATAGAAAAAAATTAAATTATCTTGATATTTATCATTTTGAAAAAAAAAATGAGACTGAGGAAATATGCAGAGATAAATTGGTGCCTAATTAGGCTTACTGAATCAAAACCATACATTATCACTTCACAACATCTAAATATATCTTTATGGTCAATGAAACATTATTACCTTATTATATGACTTACCATGGGCTAATAATGCAATCCTACTTAATAATCCTTTTGTGATGAAAAAATCCTCAGTATTTTCACTAAGGCATTTACTCTACTCCTTAAATAAAAAACTATCAATGGAAATAACTCGGTGAAATAATTTTGCATCAAGAATTCAATAATATTTGAATATATTATTGAAAAGAGAGATTACATCACAAAATGAAGATGATGGCATTGAAGCATGTATTCATATAAGCTTCAATCAAAATATATAATACTTTTATAGATATTTTATACGAACTAAGAGTACCATATCATATGAAATAATAAAGACTAACGTTCGGCTTGAAATACAATATCTTAGAACTCTTAACAATAAATTATAAAAAATCGTAAGACCCCTCTCCCTAAAAAAGTGGACCCCTCATGGACGACGCTCCTCAAAATTACCCCTAAAAAATGCAATACTGCTCCCCTCTCTTTTTTTTTCAATAAGAAAATAAAAGTGGTGATAAAAGATCCAAGCTCTAATTCCCAAACCATTACGATTCCGAATGATTGTGACGTTAGCCCTAAAAGCGATTCCACCACCCCTATTGGTTGTAGGTCAACCTATCTTGCTTTGGTTGCTTCCAAGGGAAGGAAATAAGTAAGAAAACTAAAAATTTTGTTGATAAGAAGACAAAGGCTGCTTTGGAACTTGAGAACAAAAAAGGGAAGAGATTTGCTAGGGAGGTGAATGATACCTACTCTAAGGAGGAGTATTTCCCAAATAATTTTGGAGAAATTGAGCTCTCTAAGGATGAAGTGTCAGTGTCTGAGGATATTGAGGACTCTAGTCAAGAAGAGGAAGAAGGTAACACTAAAAAGGAGGAGGAGCATGGTGAGGATAAGGGGACAAATTCTAGAGAAAAGGGAAACATAAATGAAACCCCAATCGACTTGGAAACCATCGAAACTACCACTAATACCCCTCTCAATGCTAAGAGTTTGAAAGAAAAAAAATTGAAATTGAAAAGACAAAAATAAAAAGGCTTTAAGAGAGGATGGAGCAACTTGAAAGAATGTTGCTAAAAGAAGATAATTCACATAGGCTCCATGCTATTGAGGAGGCCATCAAGAATGTCTGCAGAGTGATGGATGGAGTCATAAAAAGAGTTGTGATGGGCACTATATCTAGATAGGGCAAGATCAAAAAGCAGTAGAGGAAAAAAGGAAATAGGGATGAAGTTGATCGATCTTTGGAGATGGAGACCAAGGACAACCTTGAGGAAACAATGGAAGACCTAAAGAAGGCTTGGAGCCTTATAGAGGAATCCTAATCCTTTATTTTGTGTCTTTTTTTTGCTCTTTTAATGTCTTTGGTCGACTGGTGTTTTGGCTCTATTGCAATGTGTATTTCTAATAATGGCTTGGTAAGGCCGAACTGTGTTTACATAATTTTAATCTCTGGTTTGAAGGTTATTTACTTGTTCGGAACTTACTACAGGTTATGCATGCCTTATTATAATCTTTGGGTTGATGATAGTATGATCTGGTTAAAACTTTATTGGTACCTAGATAGGGTTATCTGTTTTGATTCTTTAGGAATTGGTTGATGTTTGTTCTCAGTGGTTTTGGTGAGGATATGTGGTTTTTTTTCCTATTTTGTTGTCTCCTTGGTTTTGTTGTTCTTATTTGGTTGTTGTTGCACCAAACAATTTTGATATTATTGTATGGTATCAGGACCCTTACCCTACTTATTTAATCAAAGACAATAAATTGCAAGTCCCCTTAAAAAGGAGAAGATAGCCAATAAGCTCATTACCAAAATGACACATGTCACATTTTACATTTGACAACCATTTCATGCAGAAAAAAATGGATGTAACAACCCATAACTATTGGGAACCTTCCAACAACCTGAGAAGATAAAACTTGATGTTATAGTAGATGAAGACATATAAGTTCACACCCTTGCTGAATATAGAATAGAAGAATCTTTGATGACATGGAAAGATATATTTCATCCATTATATTTCTCTAGCCATGATGCATATACTTCTTTTGTATGCCATGGATAATAAAAAATAGTTTCAACATTATTTGTATATGCCACATATCTTACATACAATATTGCTTTAGTCTCCTTAATAAAACCATCAAGTCCCAATTCCAACTTCAACAATTTGTCAAGGCTAGTGTTGCACAAAACTAAATCAACTTCTTCATTTGTAAAAATTGATGCACTCAATGTGGGCATGATATTATTAAAGTGATTTTTAATTTTCAAATGCCTTTACTTCACCATTCTCATCCAAAATTTAGTGTATCAAAGCATCCTCCAAAACTTCAAAAGAGTTCAATTTCTCCTTTAGTTGCATGTCCAATATGCTTTGGAATGTAGAGATGCCAATTATTAATCCCAATACTTCATGAGTAGTAGTACTTGATAACTTTATAGGGTCACCTAGATCAAAAATTTATTGCATGTAAATACCTCCCATCAGTGACACTCTTGGAATCCATGTACTCAAATTGGCTCCATTTTGCATATGGTCGGTGTATGCTTTCCTCATTTTTTTATTCCTAGCCCATGTATCATCTAACTTGTGTAAAATACAAAATAACCTATGGCCCAAAATATTATTTACTAGATTGATCATATTTGTCTTACCTTCCTCTTTTGTAGCTCTCTTCCTTTCTCTATTTTAGTCTCTTTCAATTTTTCTATCCTCAAAATGAATGCATATCTATCTTGAAAAGATGTGTCTCCAAATCTTGCTTGATGAGTATCAAGTTTAGATGTGATTCTTTGTGGAGAAGGAAGTAATGATTGCACCCTATTATAGCCTTGTATCAACTTGTTGATCTTTCTGCAACTTTTTGGTTGTAATTCCCTAAATAAGGTTGTACTTACCACCAAGGATACAACTTGTGGTATCCCCTAATCTTCTAATAATCAAGTTTCTTGTCAATTTATTAATGTCTCTGAAAACTTGGGGCTTTTTTTTTTCTTAGGGGCAATTGCCCATATTGCTAATGCTTCAAACTTTGTGCTAAAACTTGACCCAAAGTATAAATATCTAGCTTGGTCTTCGGAGGTTATCACTTCTTCATTTGTGTCCTCCCTCCTAATTGTGTCAAGGAAAATTGAAAAGGCTATATCCCAACATGGCAAGAGCACCCACTTTCTTTTACCAATCGTCTCCCTTCTTCAAGGGTAATATTATTGACATGAAATTCAACCTCCCCCATAACTTCCTAGTGGCCTCTTTCATTTCTTCCTCTATAACTTCTCTCCTCTCTTTTTTTTATACTTTTGAAAGAATACCTCCATATTTTTCTTGATCAATAGGCCCTTGAATTCTTTTGACTTTACAAAGTCGTCGTCATAATGGAATTTGTGTATGCTAAGGCTCTTACACCATTTATATGTTCATCTCTAGCTTCAAGGCTTAGTTGCAACATTTCTTGGGATGTTTCATCCATTTGCATTATTTGTGGAGAGGCAATGACTTATTGAATTTCATCTACATCAATTGCATTCTCTCCTAGCTCCTTACTTATAGAATAGTCTACTAAATAGTCAGCCAATGGTTGAGATTTTCTTTGTTGTGCTAAAAATTATTTGGGAGGAGAACCCTCTACCACCTCAACCACCTTTATTCTTAGTTGTTGAATTGGTTGTTTAAATTCTTGCTCCTATTGTTTTGTCCCTTCTTTAGTTTTCCTTGCACCTACTAGAGGTGGTGTAAAACCAAGAGTATCCACCTCACCCAAAATATTCAACATCCTCATTATGAGGTCTTGTATTTCCAAGTATGCACCCTTATAATTAGGTTCCCTTTTCTTTCTTTTAATTTCCCCTACCAAAACCTTAAACCATTGTTATTTTCTAGATTTAATTTCTTCAAAGGCGCAGTTTCTAATCAGATAAAATGGGGACTTTCCTACCCCTTTTCTTATTTTATCAATGAAATGTTCAGGGCCATAATTTCTTCTTTTATCAACCCTCATCTTGTAAGCCTGCAATTTTGGGGCTAATAGCTCCAACCCTTCTTTTTCTCTAACCAAAAAATTAGAAAGGAAAATGTATGAAGGGAAGAATGAGCCCTTTTGTGTGTCCCCAAATGAAATTTATCTAATTCATTTAATTTCCATGTAGGAAATTCTCTTTGGGACATGCTTGGGCAAGAGATGGGAATTCATAGTTGTACCATAAGCCTTGATGGTAGTTGTATTGGAGTGCACAAACCAATCACCCCAATTGTGATTAATTCCCTTTTAAACCTTATCCTTGGGCCTCAAAAATATCATTACATTTTATGATAATCTACTACTTTGGTGACTAAATTTATGAAAATCATCTAAACGCAATGCTCCTTAAAAATGAAATAGAAGACTAACAATACAAATATAAGTTTTCCCTTGAATAGGCATGGGGACTCCCTCTAGGGAATGCAACTGCAATTTGAGATCCTTGTTCCAAGTCCTTTGGACACAATACAACAGAATATGGCAGAAATTGAATACCATATGAAATGGAGGATTTTGGCATCAACCTTCAAGGCCACTAGGTCCTTATAAATTCCTTTTTTAATACAAGTGTCAAAATAAAATTCCATTCACATCCCTATGTTAAATATCTACAACCATCATCATTAGGTGAAAAAATACTCATGATTTGAAATCAACCGCCGACCCTTGGCACAAGGCATAATAGGTCCTAATGAAATATTCTTCAAAAGTGTCCACATTGAAGGGCTCCATCTCATCCATTTTAAATTATGTGAGCTTATTCTTAGGGGTCCTCTTTCTTCAATGGGTAGCCACCCCAATTTGTAATTGAACCTATCCCTTGTATACTCTCTATTCAATGCATTGAAATCAATTGGGATATTGGTTGTGATGTTGATGTTGAAGACTTTGAAAATCATTTCTTTATTCAACACCATCAATGGTTCACCCTTGGGTCTTAGCGGGGTTATTATTTTCCCATCATACTTTTTGGAAATATCTCTAGTCAATTTAACATTAACATACACATTGGGAACCACAAGTATTACTAAATCCAAGTTCTAGATATTTGAGATGGGATGGACAACACTACTATGCTTATGAAACTAAATTTTCCCTATCAATAAGCTTTTCTGACAAAACATCAATTCCCTAGGCATGCTTCACCCTCTTGGAAGAGCTGGGCAATTGACTTAATAAATCTTGTTCACACCCTCTTTTCATTCTCCCACTATCAGAAGTAGTGTGGCTCTTATTTTTAGAAATTCATCCACAAGTAAGGTTTCTTACAATCACAGTGAGCTTTTACAAAATCCAGGAAACCTTAACACTCAAATATCGACAATTGAAATGATTTTACAATAGCAAAAGAAGAAATTCCAACTCACCAGCTTGTTGCACCTAAAAAACCCTAATTTTATAATTTGGAACTTTTAAATCACCACCATAGCTTTGTCTAATCTCACAATTCTTTGTTCAAATTCTTGAGAACAATGAGTTCAATGAATTAGAGTTGGAATTCTTAAAGAATGATAAATCAATCACTTTTGGGATTAAATGCTTATTTGAGTGAAACAAATGAACTTCCTACAAGCTATTTTTGAGTTTGATTTCAAACCATCGATCTTGATGAGAGTGCTAAGATCAATGATGAGTACATCATTTACCCTCTAGCACAAAAGAGTTTGAAATCTTTGTTGTTGAAGTTGTGTTGTGAAGAAGGGATGTGCTATAATGACACATTGACACCTATCTAAGTGAGACAATTCAAAACAATAACTTGCGCTATGATAAATGAATGTGCTCCAACCAAGTGATGTTACATGGACCTGGGTAGGGATCACCATATAAATGTGCATTTACAAGTAGATAAAAGCATTGCTAAAATATTTAGGAAAAGGGCTTGGTAGGTAGAGTAGTTTGAGGGACCAATAGAACAACGTAGCCAAAGACTTTATAAAATTACTTGAGAGGCATAAGTGAGCTCAATCCATCAACATAATAATAGAAGGATAGGGAACAAACCAAGGCTAAAGAGTTTAGGATTTTGGATAAAGCTTTTAGGAAATTGCACTAAAAACCTTGGAATTTATGAAATTATACAAAGCATACAAGCATGAGTTGAATACTAAAGGTTTTAGGACTTTTGGTAACCTTATGAGATCTAAACACTGAAACCTTAGAAAATTTTGTAAGGCCTAGCACACTTGTTGACACTTGTCTCTATTCCAAAGGCTTTATGTACAAATTTGGGTGTTGTTGTAATTTTAAGTGAGAGAAATGAGTCGACACCCTACTTTAAAAAAGTTTAGCACAAGCAGATTTGAGAAATAATTATATGTCCTTTTTGCAACATATCAATTATTTTTGAATCAAGTTCATAACTTTCAATTATGAGGGTTCATTGATTCTAAGAAATAATTTGAAACACTTGTGTGAGAGGGAGATCACCCAACACCTGCTTGGCTAGCATGTGTGATGACCATTTATCTAGTCATTGATGGTGTGTTCAATAATGCTACTCATACCTCATAATACGTGAATATTTGGGAGGGGGGGATACTAATGATGCAAAATACCAATGCCTTTTTAGGATATTACTATTTTTTTTTTAATTTCAAATATTAATAATGTAAAATACCAATATCTTTTCAGGCTTCAATATAAAATATAATTTATTTTCTACCTCAATAATTTTTATATATTATTATTTATTTGTGAGTAGGCTTAAGGGATTCGAACCCTATAAAAGATAATGAAAATAGATACTAAAATGGTCACCTATGGAGAGTCAAGTTAATATTGCATTTATATTAACTCTGATAAGTTTGATTACAACTTTTCAACATTAACATAAACTATACTAACAGAGTTGTATCTTTGTACACTTAACATAATATAACTTCAACTTGATTTTGGTGATCTTGTGAAAAAAAAATTTGGCAAGGGTGAGCATAATTGAAATTATGGTTCAAACTCCTTGTCAAATTCAAAGCTTGAAATGAAGGAGAAAGACCAATCTACAATATTAGCATTGGAAACCTCGATGATGGATTTTAGAAACTCTAGACCCTAATGAACACAATAGAAATTCTTAGCCACATTATCCCCCACAACTTCAATTGGAAATGACACCCGAGGGCCATTGTAATTGGGATGCACAATAGGCCATACCCTAAGATCACTCTATAAATTGAGCCCCTCAGTGACATACTCCAAAATATATTTTAGACCCATGCACCATTTGAGCTTAATGAGGGCTTTGACCACCTTTTTCGCAATATCTTTCACTCCCCCTAAGTCCAACATGATTGCCACAAATTGAGAGGCAACAACAAAATTGACTTAGAATTTGTTTCTATATTTTATGAAAAAATTATAACACCATATTAATTGCTTCCAAAACCACCAAGGAATTAGTCTTAAAGATATTCTTCATCATTAGCTCCAAAATAGCCTCCTTACAATTCATCTAACTCTTCTTTTCCTATAAGAACAACATTCACTCCATCATATCACAATGAAAAAAGAAGAGAAGAAATAAATATTCTATAACGAATATGAAGAACATCAAGTTGGTGAAGTATATATAGATTGAAGAATTTATTATTCAACCCTTTAGCATTTAATTCACCACAAACAAAGTAGATACCCATTGAAGACATCAATACTCAACCCTTCAATATTTAGTTCACCACAAGTCACACAATTTTAGTACAAAAAAATATTGCTAACACATAAGTGCTAGCAATATGTTTTAGGTGATTTGGCATATTAGTCCACCAAGTGTAAACAAACCAACCCAAGAGAATCAACAACCAAAGGCCAATAAATTTGTTCAATTGTCGATACATTGAGCACTTCCTAGAGACTTGTTAACATTTGTCTCTATTGCAAAGACTTTATGTAGAAATTTGGGTGTCAAAACTTCAACCTAGAATGGAACTTATGTCATTGATTTGCGATCATCTAACAATGTTTAAATGCAAATCTATTTAAATTTATCAATTCACCAAGTAACTTAATAATTATCATTTAATAATACACTACTTGTGATTTGACATATTATTTTGTCAAATGTTGACAAACCAACCCAAGATAATCAACAACCAAAGGCCAATAAATTTGTTCAATTATTGATACATTGAGCACTTCCTTGATAATTGTTGGCACTTGTCTCTATTCCAAAGACTTTATGTAGAAATTTAAGTGTGTTAGTGTTGAACGCACTGGAATACTGAGAGGGGGGTGAATCAGTATCCTATCAAATATCAAACCCTATGGAACAAACAGATACTTTAAACTCTATCACATAAGAAATAACATGAAAGAAGAAGACAATCCACAACACAACACAACACCAAATATGCGTTAGGGGGAAAACCACGGTGAGAAAAGTTGTTGGGAGCTACTATCCTAATCCAGCCTCACAAAATGAAAAACATTTATAACTTTTTTTTAGGGATACAACCCAAGGAAGCCACAAATCCCTAATTATAGTTTTAGGGTCACTCCCAAGGAAGATACAACTCCTTGATCTGAGCATACACTCAAGAATGATTACAAAAAGACAGTCCTTCCACTATTTGAAACTAACAATTAAGCATAATCCTTTTGATGATTGTAATTCAGCTTTGCAACCTCTACAAATGTCTTCTTAGCTACCTACTAGCTCACTTCTTTCATAAATTAAGAATTTTTTCCTTTGGCTCACTGCCTCCATCAAACAATCAAGTACACTTCTTCACTTCCCTTCTGTCGTAGAGATATGATCAAGATGAAACCGGTCATGATCTACAACAACTACTCTTTCTCCTTTAGTCGCTTACATATTCATCACAATCACACATCATAGATAAACTAGGTTTAAAATTTATATATGATATTACATTGATTACATCTCATGTTGGCCTATAACAAAAATAATATTACATCTCCAAGTTGGCCAAGGATAAAACAATCAACATGAAATGTGTAGAGGGAAAGATCCAAGAGACTACACACAACACTAGGAAGAGGAACATGCCTTGCAGATTCCAACACACACTTAACTTGGTGCCAAACTATCTTCACACCTTTGATCTTCTATAAACATCATTTTCATTCTTTGAAAATACAAGTTAGGTCAGCCATAAACAAGAAACTATGAATATTGTAGCATGTTAGCCTTCACATCCATTAGTGGTACACAAAAAGATAAAACATAAAATTTGTGCTTCTCCTAGATGATTTGGCATGACCCATACAACACCTTCAAACACTCCTTAAGCTCTTCCCAATATTGAATTTCTGGTGCACACCATCAACATACCTTAGTCAACCTCAACAAAAGCATAAGCCAACAAAACATCATTATGGACCACTACCAATACCAAAGAAATCAAAAACCACATTGCAGAGTATCAAAAAGCATCACATGATACTCAGGAACATACTCATGTATCCCCATCAAAAATTCATGCAACAACAAGCTATCATAAGCCAATAAACATTGAAACTAGTCTTCAGTCAACACAGTCTAATTTATTGTCACTTCCAACTTTCTGCACAGAAGGAATACTAACATGAAATATTGGATATAACACCTTCACATCTCAATGAAATTAACTTATGATCCACACAACCATATCTATTTTGGAAGGTGTCACCCTTCATCCCCTTGGTTCTTCAACATTGGCGCTCAGGATTTTCAACATGGCTTAATCGCCTCTCATGGATTCATTAACTCTGGCGGTTGTTTCAAGCATTAATAGGTTGATCTTTTGGTGCAATGACAATCGTGTTTCCAACAATTGGTATCATAACCTAGTTCACAGGTTTGAATCTCTTGCTCGCATTGGGGGGATTGTTGGAAGGTGTCACCCTTCATCCCCTTGGTTATTCAGCATCAATGCTCAAGATTCATGACATGGCTTAACTTCCTCTTGTGGATTCATTAACTATGGTGGTTGTATCAAGCATTAACAAGCTGATCTTTTGGTGCAACAACAACCGTGTTTCCAACAATCTGCAAATGTGGAGATATGCAGAGCCAACCTTTTCACTTTTGGGAACATCTTTATAGAATCAACACAGTCTTCATTTTGCAACTCTCAAAACATCTTTCCAGTGACAAATGATTTGTAACTTGGATCACACATGCCTTGATAAAACATAAAGCTATCCTCCAAACCACAAGAGAAAAACATCATCAACGGAGAAATGCAAAGCATTTCTCAGATACTTTGACAACCAAACAACCAAACTACAACACTCTCCATGGAACTTTTAAAATCAATGAAAACCAAACTACAACAATCCTCCCCTTTGGCATTGATGGAAAAACCAATTTGATGTGCATATTCTCTCCCCCTTTGACATCAAGGACAAAGGGAAAAGATAACTTTCTCTCCCCCTTTGGTGCACAATCTCTCCCCCTGTTTGTAACAACCCATCCCCCTGAGAGGTAGCCACCATAGTGCAAAAATAAATATGACTTGAATTACTCCCCTTGGACAGATGCACCAAATATGCATCTAGAAAGGAGGGGAAATTACCACTAAATTCTTTTGGGGATATTCAAATGTATCTTTTGCAACTGCCTTTGTGAAAATGTCTGCAACCTGATCCTTTGTAGATACGTTCTCCAGCTTCACTTCTTTATCTACAACCTTCTCTTTTAGAAAGTGATACCAGATAGTGTAAGTGTGAAATAAGTAAATAAGTAAAAATAACTAAAAACACTTCTTAATGAAACATTATATCAAGATTTAAGAGCAATTAAACTAATTTAAAAGCACAAAAATCTTGAAAGTGTCTCATTGTCTCCTATCTCTAAAGATTTATCAAGTCACAGAGGGCTCTCAGATTTGTAAGCACCATAATTGTTAAAATGCCTATCTAGAGAATGGAATTGATGCTAAATGCAATGATGTGATGATTGATAATGAAACTAAAAAGCTATGATACTACTATAATCTATTTTGACATGAAACCTAATAAATGAAAGCTATAGTAAAACTATGATGTTGTCATGATATGAATTCTATTGATGCTTATGATTTTTATGATGCTAAGATTTTATTGCTATTTCTATTGATATGATTGCTTGATTGCTATGAATTTTGCAGAGTAATTTTTCACAAAGATTCAGGGTCCATTTCCTGTGAAGAAAGACTGTATATATAGATTTACGGCAGTAGTTTGTGACGGGGCAGCACAATAGAGGCCTGGATTCAATCTTGAGATTTGAAGGGTGAGAGATGAAGAAGTTGGAGCTGATGAAGGGAATGGTTTCTCCCCATGAAAACATCAGGAAAGATGATAGGAAAGATCAGAGGAAGAAGATTTGAGAAATTGACTCAAATTTGTCTCCACAGCTTCCCGTGAATGCCAGTTGAATTAAATTGGATTTTGGAATATCAAAATTGGTAGGTGAGTGAATAGAGGAATTTGCTTTATGCCTTTATTTAAATATTTTTTGATTTATTTAAATTAGCAAAAAGGGAATAAATAATTTAATAGAACAAACTATAGAAGTTGTTTATTAAATTAAATAGAAGGAATATGATAATTAAACAATAAAAGTGTAAAACTTTGTTTATTTAATTAAGATTGAAAATGATGTAATAATTAAATAACACCAACTATAGAATTTGTATATTTAATTAAACTTGAAGAACAAGAGAATTAGAATGTGAACTATAAATAAATATTTCTATTTATTTAATAGTAGAATAAATTAAGATAATTAATCAAATAAAGCATATTTAATTAATTTGATTATCTAGACCATTTTTAGGTGTATACATTTTTCCCCTCTTTGAAGTGATGTGTTTACACATTGCTTCAAAGAAAATTTTGTGTTGTTGCTACTAGTATTGATGGAAAAAAAAAAATTGTATGCCCTAGACATGATTTTCAAGTGATTGATGGATATATGCCCCCTCGAGAGATAAATTGATGATTTTTTTATTTTTTTTGGATTTTTTGGATTTTTTCAAGAAAAATTGTTACCAGGATGCCTGTTTCCCAGATTTTCATCAAGGTAACTGTTACCAATTTTTTGCCTTAGCTCAAATGGAGGAGCTGGCTGATTGTTTTTTAACATTAAGTGGAATTGCCGATTGAATTTCAAATGTTGTTTCGCATTACTTTTTGCATTGAGTAACAGTTATGCATTTTAGTGAAGTTATGGAGTTGCAAAGTGCCATTCAGATGTTGCAGATTTAAAAGAAATACAGAATTGAGTACATGAGAAAAATAGCATTTTAGATGCTTTCATTTATTTCGTAAAAACTCATATTTTACAAGGCTTCATTTGATTTCACAATCAGAATGATATTACAACATTGCATGAAAATGCATTTTCTTTTCAGTTGAAAAGTAGAATTTAAATCAAAGATCCACACAAGCCGTGGATATAACTGTGACTGTTACAATACATTTCTAATAGCACATTGCACTACTGAAGATGCAGAAAGGAAAACACATAAGCAACAATATAATCATCATTGCCTGATTATTGACGTTCGATGCCGAATGGTTCACCTTGTCTTCTTGAGCTCCATCAACCTGTAAGAGGAAAAGAGGGGTGTCAGTGGCTCCGATTATGATGTAGCTTATATGGAACACCTACAATAGTATAGCATACTATTAGCAATGCATTGAAACAATCAAATCCTATCAAGTGCAGTATGAAAGAAGTGAGCTGAAGGAGAAATAGCAATAGCATGATCATCGTGTTTCATTTTTATGCTAACACTATTTGTTTCCTTGTGCGGGTATAGGTAAAGTCATGAAGCTGAACATTATTTGAAGACCGAGCATGTGGAGTGAAATGGGCTCCCACAAGGGTAGACCTCGGCATGCTGCCCTATTCATTAAATGGGCTGATTTTAAAAGATACTTCATCATATACATCAAATGAAATGAAGAACAACTGAAAGAGTAAAAAAAAATTATCCATCAAGCAACGAACCAACTGTGCATTCATAACGATCAGGATTGCTTTCTGAAGGCTACAAGTGAACAGTGAGTTTAGTTCACTTAAGGAATTCAACTGAGTATATCTCCATTAGGTATTACTGATCAAGGATAGTGAACAGGCATACATTATGCCTTAATGTTTTGTTTTAATTTTTATCATCAAAGAGAACATATTTTAAGAGCAGTTTGTACGGTGAAATATAAAAATGCATGAAGAGTACCATGTTGCTCAAGAATACAAACACAGACAGTGCATTTGGGTATTGAATGAATTTCTAGTCCCAGTTGACTGATAAAGTAATTACTGCATCATGAATTGTAATAACAAAGTGATCATTCCAGTATGTTAAGGGGAGAGTAAGTTTTGTCTTTCCAGAATGGTGCTTCTAAAGTTATCAGTTATGCATATGAACTAGTAAATAGAGGTGATTCATATGATGCAATTTTTTCATTTTAACAATCTCTACAGAGTTCAAAAGCAGAAGGTGTAAGTTGTTCTGTTAAGGTTAAGGAAGTCAAAAGAACACTGTTGTGCGAACAGTGAGCAAGCATAGATATAATATACACTAAGAGGTATTTCAAGCAGTGAGCTCAATCGGGATCACAATGTCATCATCATTTGGTCTCATGATGCCTAATCATAAAGGAGCACTATTCAACGGAGAGCACTGTTAACAAAGGAAGTGTGAAATGGGTTTCAATTTTTCATTCATGAGGGGAATTGTGCATGAAACGGTTTTGGGGCTGAAAATACAATGTTGCTTCAAGATGAACAAGTCAGTTCCAACTAAACTAATAATACAGATGTCACTATTCTCGTTAGCAAATGTGAAGTGCAAAGACAGTTAGCAGCTGAAGACAATGTTGTTCTAAATGCTAGGATGGTAACCCTCTATGGAACATAAGATAATGAGTAACCAAAGGCATTTCACTGATTTTAAAAGCATTAAAATATGATGATCATGTTTAGGTTTGAGAAGGACAGCTCAATCACAGTCATCTCAAAAGGAGGTCTTTCTCTGACAAGGAGTGACATCGATAATAGATTTGGAGCAGCATGGTCCCCACTACCGTCAAAAGAAAAGACAAACAGAGTAATGAAAGATATAGGAATGAGCATCATTTTTTCAAACATCAAATGCCAATATTGGTTTTTTGTTACAGCTATCTGTGTAAGTGTCTTTCCTGAAAATATAAATACATATGAAGCTATTGTGAATCAAACCCCAGTAGAAAATGCATACATTATTCTTTGGAATATGGTATACCCATTTGAGGGTTTGTGCCGAAATGAAAGACTACATGTAATGAATGATGGGTCAAGCCTGTGAACTGAATTCGATGAAAATACACAGTTTTTTGTTATTCTTACGGGGTTTTTTCAGTTCTAAAGGTAAACAAAGACAAACAGCAGTTACCCACAATGGGGTTTCCAATAAAACACACATATTTTCACTTTTTCTGATACCCATATTTCAATTGAGCTTCAAAATACAGAAAAATGCAGTTTCCCTTAGAGATTTTGAATACCCACTTTCAGGGTTAGCTTCAAAGTGCAAAAGAAATAATTACAGTAGTAACCCATGTGAAATCTTGGATTAAATAGCAAGAATATTCAACAGATGCAAGTTTTGAGTTGGGTTGAGCAACGTAAAGAAGGAGATGCAATTTTATTTAGCTTTATGTGATACCCACAAACAAAAATGCTTTTAAATTGACATAATGGTAGGTTTTATGTTCTGGGTCGAATCCAAAATCCACAAAAAATGCTCTCTATAGTGCGCCTTTGGCACGGCCTGATATGGCCAAGATCTATGAGTAAGAGAAGGAAGTTCTTTAAGTTTCTAAAGATCAATGTGTAGCAAAGGAAAATTACCCATTTATATTTTTGATGGAGCACTTTAGCTGCGGCCTGAAGTTCCAGTTTGGTTTCCCAAAGCATGATTTCGAGCTTTTGAAGAATGGTCGAGCCCTCATAGTGAGAAATAGAGGATAATAGTGATTATTGTAGACACAGAAGAACAAGAAAATGATGATATTAGAGGCTATGTATAGCCGCGGCCTCAAAGCCAAAAAAGTTTAAATATGGAGCCATAGAAGTCGTGGAACAATGAGCAGATAGTTCACCTTTGTGACAGTGGAGAAAAGTGATAACGCAGGACGAGCTCTCTCTTAGAACTTTCAGGAGGAACTCGAGCTCATATCAGCCAAGGTAAAGTAAATCAAAGCACAGGAATAGGTTAGAAGAGAAGCATGACAGGCCACGGCCTTAAAGCTTTTGATATTCCAGAATTCTTGAATGAAAGGAAAGGAACTTTGCTACAAAGCAAAAAGGCTTACCCAGGTGAGTTTTCAGTTATGCATATAAGCATGGTGAATATTCCTGAGCACACAAGATGCAGATTCAACCATCATGGCGGCGTTATTCTTCCAGACAGAGTTTCCTTCCTTCCAAAGTCACGAGTGTGAAATGAAATGATAATTAGGGTTTGACCCTATTTCCTCATGCCCTAATTCGAACATCATCATCATTCAGAATGTTCGGTTTCAAGCACATGTCAGTTTTCGAATGGGGTCAAAGATTATAGCCTTTGCATTATGACTTTGTTGAAACCTAAGTCTAAAGGTATATGTGGGGGTTGAATCTTCTTTGTTAGGTCTAAAGTTAAGTCTTCAAGACTTTTTCTTTCCTTAGTCCTTTTGAAGGGCTTGAATATTGAAAATCAATTAAGGGTGAGTTGTGAATACCCTATGACTTAGGGTCAATAATCTTTTTAGGGTTTTTATTTTGATTGATTTTAAAGAAACCAATGAGATTTTTGATAAGATGAGAAGAGATAATGATTATGTAATGTTTTATTTTTTGATTTTGTGATAAAATCAGAATATTCTCTTGGAGGGATAAGGAGATTTTCTTTTTTGAAAAAGATTATAAATATTTAAATTGCAAAAAATAGATAAATTGAGCAAATCTGCACATTGTAAAGCAGAATCATAAAGCGATATTCTATAAATTGCTTTATGTTTTCTTGCTATTTTTAGCAGATCTTTTATTGAATTTTCCTCTTGGTCGGATTTCAGACTTATCTTGGAGAGATAAGGTGTTTTTTGAGCTTTTAAAGCAAGATTAGCCTATTTTTAGAGGCTTGACAGTGTGATCATGAAAGCATTGTGCTTTTTTCTGCTTTTAAACAGTTTTTGAGGCAGTTTGAAGCCTTTTTCCTTGAGCTTTTTCTGAGATCGGATTAGGGTTTCTTGAGGGCTATGATTTGATAGACTTAGTTCTTTTTCAACTCTTCTTCTGATTCGGGGGGGCAATTCAGATCAGAGTTCCTGCTCTTATGCATTTTTGAGCTTGTGAACATTGTACTCAGTTTTTGACAGATTGACACTCTTTCAGTCCCAATAATATAGCAAAGTTCTTCTTTCCACTTTCTTGTCTCAAGACTGGTAACAACAGTTTGATATTTTGTGTATTCAAGTTTGAAACCTTAATGTCCTGTCTTTATGAGTTCTTCTGCACAAGTTTTTCATGTTTTCAGGTTATATGTTGTACTCAAAATTCTGAATCTTCATATGAATTAATGATGAAATCATGTATTGGTGAGATTGTAGGAATCATTGTAGTAAAGGGGTTGTTGTGAGTGGCAAGTTTCATTTTTCTGTCATAAGTTTTAGTCAATCATTAGTTAGTTTCAGATTTATTTTCAGTTCATCTTTTATCCCTTTTCCCTTGGAGTTTTAGAATAGGATTTATCATTCGGAGAACCAGCTCACTCTGGAGATTCCTCTTTCACGCAGATCACCCACATTTGAAAGAGGTTTCCATGTTTCAGTAGTTTGTTGAATACTACATTCAACAGGGTGCAAAACTATTGATAACAGTAACCATTTTCAGAAACTAATTCATGCACTAGGTGATTCAGGTATAGAACTTTCTGAGATGGATACAGTTGATAGGTTGATCAAACATATCCCCTTTTGGTGTAGACAATTGATATGCTCCTGATCCATACACTGATATGATTACAAAGGGACCTAACCAATTAGGTTCAAACTTCCCTTTCTTTTCTCTATCCTGCTGATTCCTAGGGTTTTCCTTTAGGACCAAGTCTCCAACTTGAAAGAATCTAGGTTTTACCCTGTGATTGTAACTCCTTGACATTCTTTGTTGGTAGGCCTTTAAATGATTGATAGCTTGTTGATGACATTCATCCAGTAATTCCAGTTCCTATAGTCAAGAGACTCTATAATCCTCATCTATAATGATACCCTTTAGTGAGACACGGATTGATGGTATTTCTACCTCAATGGGTAGGATGGCCTCTGATCCATACACCAAGGCATATGGTGTAGCTCATGTTGGTGTTCTAATGCTGGTTTTGTAGGCCCATAGTGCAAGATTTAGTTGAACATGCCAATCACATCCAACATCATTTATCATCTTCTTTAGTATTTTTAGAATTGTCTTGTTTGAGGCCTCTGCTTGGCCATTTCCTTGTGGATATTACGGTGTTGAGAAACGATGTTGGATATGGAATTGTTCACATAATTCCTAGACATCCTAGTTTTTAAAAGGCCTACCATTGTCTGTGACGATGGATTGGGGCACCCTGTACCGATAGATGAGGTAGTTGAGTATGAAAGATGGAATTTGCTTTCCAGTGACAATTGTTAAAGGAACCACTTCTATCCATTTTGTACAATACTTTGTTGTTGTGATGATGAACTTGTGTCCATTGGATGACGATGGGTTTATTTTTCCTACCAAGTCCAATCCCCACTGACAAAAGGGCCATGTTGATGTGAAGGGTTGTAACTCATGTGCTAGTGCATGAATTAGATTACCATGAATCTGACATTTATGACACTCTTTAAGATATTGATAACACTCCTTCTCCATGTTTGGCCAGTAATACCCTAAACGGAGGAGTTTCTTAGCTAAGGTTAGCCCACTTGAATGGGTTCCACAAATACCTTCATGGACCTCTCGTAAGGATATTTTAGATTTGTGATGTTCCAGACACTGAAGAAGAGTACCATCTAGACCTTGATGGTAGAGGGTGTCAGCAATCAATGTATGTCGAGCGGATTGACCGATAAAGTTACGCTTTTGGTTTCTAGAGAGATCAGGAGGAAGGATATTATCCTTGAGGTAAGTATAGATCTCTCCATATAGTGAGTTTTGAGTGTCGGTTATTTGGAATATGTTCTATGAATCAAGATTGTCGTATGTAGGGTTAGATACTTGTTCCACCATAAAATCATAATGACCTTGTTTTTTTGGTAATTGCAAAAGGGAAGCAATTGTTGCCATGGCATCCACAAGTTTGTTCTCTACCCTTGGTATTTTCTCAAAATTGATATCCATGAAGTACTTTTAAAGATCATCTATCATTTTCTTATATGGCATGAGCTTTTCATCCTTTGTCTGATACTCATCATTTACCTCATAGATGACAAGTTGTGAGTCCCCATACACTTGCATTTTTGTGATTTTCCATTCAATAGCTACTTTGATGTCGATAATCAATGCTTCATACTCAGCTACATTGTTGGTACAGGGAAACATTAGCCTATAGGATCTTGGGATGGTGTGACAAATAGAATTCCCACACCAGACCCTCTTTATGTGTATGATCCATCAAAATAGAGCCTCCATTGTTGTGTTGTGATATTCAGAATGTCCGCATATGGAAATTCAATGTGCATTGGATGATGATCCTATAATGGAGCTTCAGCTAGTTGATCCGCTATTACCTATCCCTTGATGGCCCTCCTGTCAACATATTGGATGTCAAACTTGCTCAAGATCATGACCCATTTTGCTAGTCTCCCTATTAGAGCAGCTTTACTGAGTAGATATTTCAATGGGTCTATTTTCGCTATGAGCCTGACTATATGAGTCAACATGTAGTGTCACAACTGCTGGGTTGCAAATACCACTACCAAACAAGCTTTTTCTATGAATGTGTAGTTTATTTCATATCCATTGAGAGTCCTACTAATTTAGTAAATAGCTTGTTCTTTTCCTTTAGAATCCTCATGTGCCAATAGAGCTCCTAAAGAAATGTCAGTTGTTGCGATATACAATAATAATGGTCTTTCTACTGTGGGTGGCATGAGTATTGGAGGTGATATCAAATACTGCTTTATCTGGTTAAAAGTTGTTTCACAATCATGATCCCACTTGAATGAAACATTCTTATGAAGTGGATGATTAAATGGGTGACTCTTGTTTTCCAGCTAGGAGATAAATCTCTTGATGGATTGTAACATACCTTGTAGGGACTGTAATTGATTGATATTTTAAGGCGGCGACATCTCCATTATTGCTTTAACCTTAGCTAGATCCACTTCAATACCTTTCTCTGACACTATGTAACCAAGGATTTTTGCTGATGTTACCCCGAACACACATTTCTTTGGGTTCAACCTAACATTGAACTTCTCCAGTCTAGTGAAGATTTTATCAAGGATCTTGAGATGTCCTTCCCTAGTGTATGATTTTGCTAAGATGTCATCCACATAATCTTCCATGAAAGTATGCATCATGTCATGGAAAATAGTGGTCATCGCCCGCTAATATGTCGCACCTACATTTTTCAACCCGAAGGGCATGACATTCCAACAAAATTTACCCCAAGGACAAGTGAATTTTGTCTTTTCCTAATCTTCAGGTGCTATTTTTATTTGATTATACCCCGAGAATCCATCCATTAAAGATAACATGGCATGTCTCACTGTTAGATCAACAATTATGTTAATGTTGGGTAAAGGAAAATCATCCTTTGGGCATGCCTTGTTTAAATCTCTGAAATTTGTGCATATTCTAATATTATTATCAGGTTTTGATACTGGAACAATATTTGAGATCCATTATGCATAATCTATGGATTTGATAAATCTTGTGTCCAACAATCTCTTCAACTTAGCTTTAACCATCAAGGCGATGTGGGGATGCATCTTTCTCAATTTTTGTTTCACTGGTTTGATTCCTTTTGTTAGCGATAGATGATGCATTAGGAGATTTGGATCCAATCCTAGCATGTTAGAATAAGACCATGCAAAATTGATGTGCCGCTCCTCAAATAATTTTGTGAATGCAGGCTTCTCCTATTCTATCATGGATGTCGCTAGATGTAGGATCTTGGCCTTTTCAATTGTTCCCAGATTTATAGATTGTGTTAGTTCTACTAGTACTGATGATTTGTCATGGTAATTCTTTGGAAGGGTGTCAAATCTTCCATCCTTCAGTGCCTTAGAAAGGTTTTCACTGTTGGATACATTTTTTCTTTTTTCTTTTTCAAAATCTAATGTTGCCTCAGAAAGGTTTTCACCATTAGATTTATTTTTCCTGTTGTCATTTTTGCAACTGGAAGATTTGGCACCCTCCCATTGTGAAGCATCGTTATGAGTGTTATGGATAGAACTCATATCAAGTTCATCACTGCAAAGATATTTTATGATGGCATCATCATTTGAAAAGACTAGTAAATGAATAGGTTCGGTGGGTTCACATTCAATAAGTTCGAGATGCCTCAAGGGTAATAAGTCATCAGGTTGAGTAAGGTCGATTGTTGTAAGTGTTCTAATGGCTAGGTGGTCAAATTTGTCGGTAGGAAGGTTGAGGTCTATGATAGTACTCACCTCCAAGTCGTTTGTCTCACTCGATGTCTGATTGTCCTCGCTTGAGTAATCGATATTTGTTGATCCCATTACAAATGGTCTATTTCCTAAACTTTGTCCCTCCTCTTGTAAGGGTGTATATGTTTGAATGACATCAATTTGTTTGTTCATGTATGATGTTGTAGATAAATGATCCCATTCATACTCATTGGAATTTGTGTCAGAACCATCTCTCATTTGAATAATTCTTTCTACCACTTTCTAAGCTACTTCTTCCTTCGATTCCCCTGTATAGCCTAATCTTGTTTTGTCTTTAGGCTGCAATGTTAAGGGTTGAATAGGTTCTATAATACCATCCTTTCTTTTTCTAATTGTTCCTTGGCCTTCATAGACCATTTTTTCTAAGATAGCCTTCCCTTTTCCCTACTGATCTATTTTGATGTTGATACTTGTTGATGTTGAGGCTTCTTCATCCTTGTATAGCCAATTTAGAATGGCTTTGTCTTTTGATTCATCTTCAAGGGTACCTGCTTTTATAAATCTTTCATTCAGAGCTATGATTGGTTGTGATGAACATGGTGTGTTTGATGTGGGTTTCCCATATGATTTTGGTGATGGTAGCAATTGTAACAAACACAAAGATTGCTCAAGGGAATATTCTCCTAAGCCTTTATCCTTCAACTGGATCTTGTCTAAAAATTGTTGTGATAGATTATTCATGGGACCTTTATTGCTTGATAAAGTTGGCTCAGTAACTATTGTTTCCTTTACCTAGTCCTTCTTCCTAACCCATTTAGATATGAAATTGGGTTGTCTTTCACCATTGGATGAAGTGGAAGTGTTGACTTCTCTATTGTGGGGTACCAAAGTGTCTTGATTTTCTTTTAACATGTTGCAAGTCTATGGATTGTTGTTGTCAGCTAATATTGTGACCTCATGTCCGTTGACTGGAAATTTCAAACATTGATGGTATGTTGAGGGTACCACTTGCATTTCATGTATTCATGGACAACCCAATAGTATGTTATATGTTAAGTCCTTGTCTAACACTTGACAAACAATGTTTTTAACAATTGGTCCTACTTGAATTGGAAGTATTATCAGCCCTTTGGAAGACCTTTCCCCTTCATCATATGCCTTTATTGTTATCTTTCTTCTGGTGTCAATGGCATTGTTGAAATAGCCCAGTGCATGAATTAGTTTCAAAGTACAAATATTTAATCCAACTCCACCATCTATAAGACACACTTGATGTGGTTTATGGATTAGAACCTCATATGCAAGGCCGCATTGTGTGGGTGATTTAGAGACACATCATCTTGTTCAGAGAATGACAGACACTGAGGTGTGGTAAGATGTCCCACCATGGCTTGGAATTGACAAACATCCAAATTATTGGGCACTGTTGTAGCTACTAGAGCTTGTTCCAGAACTTCTTTATGTGATGGTGAAATTTTGAGAATTTCCATAATAGATATTTGTGTGGGTATCTTTTGTAATTGGTCCACGATGTTGTATTGATGCAATGGGGGTGTAGTGTTTTTAGAGGAAATTCCTTTCAGTATCACTTCAGACTGCCCCCTTGTCATTACATTGACTTGTTGATGGTCTTGTGTTTCCCTAATCTTTAGGACATTGATTTGATTGTCAGATGTGTTTGTGTTGGGTATCATGTTTAGTGATTCAATTTCATTGATGTTTGTGTCATCTATTTGATTATCAATGTCATTTTTCTCAACCTCAGAAAGGCAAAGAATGGTAGTTTCATAGACATAGTTTATACTTTTTCCTTTACCACTTGAAGAAGACTCTCCTTTTTCATAGTTGGGTAATGGATTTGTAAATGCACTATGATCATTGTTTGTTTGATGCCCTTCGACAAACACCTTCTTTGCTTTGATCAAGTCTTGTATTAAATGTTTTAATTGCATACAGTCATTTGTTTTATGTCCCTTATTCTTATGAAAGTTGCAATAATCTACATCGTTCCACCAAGATGGTTTCACCTTTGGATCCCAATTTCGGGCTTCTGGTAAAGTAATAAGTTTGTTTGCAATGAGCTCTCTCATTGTTGATTCCAAAGTTTGTCCTAATGGGGTAAATCTTCATCGATTGGATTGTCTTTGATATGATGGTCGAGATTCTCCATTGTTGGTGTTATTGTTTTGAGTAGTGCTTTGATTATTGTTTTGTTTTTCATTTTGATTTGTTTTGACAGTTGTTATTGTCAAATTGAATACTAGTTTTGTATTGTCAGTTGTAGCATCATTGCTTCTAGTATTTCTATTTTTCTGCCAAAATTTTGGCTTGTTATTGTTTCCATAGTGATTTGTGTTGTTGGATGTTTCACTATAGTGCTTAATCACTCCTCGTTTGACTAGGGCTTCTTCGATTTTAAGCCCATTCTCAATTACCTTTTCGAATGTCAGGGGACATTGTAGTTTGAGTCTATAACTCATGTAATCATTTAAATTGTTGATAAATAATTCAATCTTCTCCTCTTCAGGTATAGATCGAGGATATCTAGCGAACAATTTTCTCCAACATTGTAAGAATGATAGAAATGTCTCCCCCCTTTTTTTGTTTCAGGTTATACAAATCTTTTATGGTTACATCATGTGTTATGTTGAAGGACAATTGAGAAATGAATCTGTTGACAAATTCTTTGAAGGATTGAATCCCTGGTTGTAATTTGGAGAACCATTCCATACAATGGGCTCTCAAACTCCTAGGAAATAACCTCATGAGGTATGTATCTTCTTGTGAAAACTCTAGGCTCATTGTTCTGAACTCCCTTACATGGTCAATCGAGTCTGATTTTCCATTGTATTTATCATACTTAGGAAACTCACAGTGTCTTGGGAAAGGTATCATGTCTACACTCAGATGAAAGGGATACAGACAATGTCCTGTAATAAATATCTCTTTGTGGTTCCTATTTGCATGTTATGAATTTGTTGCTGCAGATTTTGCATTTGAGTCGTTAAAGCAACCACTTGATCTATGTCCTGGGTGTGGTGTGGTTTTGTTTCATTTTTCCTAGGCGTTTCCTTCAATCGATTGATGTCGAAGTCTTTCAGAAGTTTGGTGCCTAATTCTGCTAACATCAAGAGATATTTCTACATGTCTTGTTCTAAGACCTTTTCCATAAATTTATGAAAACTTGGATCCTGTTGGGCGTGTTGTATATCTTCTTGTATTATTTTGTTGGTATCCTGTTGTCAAAATTGGTAAAAGGGGTTTTCTTCAGTCATGTTTGGATTTTCAATTTCTTTCTCTCTGATTTTTTGTCTTTGCAACCTTGTCAAGATTGGCATACAAGTTTTGGTTATTTTCACTAAACTTGGATCTTCTGTGTTGGGATTAGTGTCAATTATATTTTAATGAAGCCAAATAGAATGATGGGTTCTATTGATGAGGCTAAGTCAAAAATCTAATTATTGAGTTTTTGTTTCATGATGGTAGGATGTCAAAATCCTGATGAGGAAACTTTGACTCAATAATCTAGATTTTTTTTTGATAATGGGAACTTTGTATTTTGAAAGATCTAGGTTTATGTTTGAAAACAATTTGACTTGTAAAAACCTACTTTGTTTCAGGTTTTTAGGACACTGTTTGAACTATGAAATGTTTCTTACTAGGAAAAAAAACTGAGTTTCTGATGGCAACAAATCGGACAAATGTTTCCAAAAGGTCTCTATTTTTCAGTTTTTGTGGAAGCACTAATACAGAGGGTAGACGTGCTAAAAAAAAATGTAGAAGCGCTAAAAGGTCTGGTAAAAGCGTTGTCAAATAGAGCATAATGTAAGGAAAGCAAAGGTGCGGAAACACTTTCCTAACATCAAATCCATAGGGAAGAATGCAATGCAGGGCTTTTAATTTTCAAATTACAATCTAATTAAGACACACATGAAATATTTTTAGAAATAGAACAAATACACAAAGGCAACTGAACAACAGATTTACGTGGGAAACCCTTTCGGGAAAAAACCCACCACACCAAGCTGAATCTCTTTGTATTACAGTAACAATAATTACATACAATCAGAAATACAACTCTCTGGTATTAGTTCTCAGTAGTTTCATTCACTTGTTCATCAATTACAGACAATGCTCTCATCACATCCGATTCAAAACCACTTCAAATCTCAAATCAGAATCGTTATGCTTTTATTTTATTCACATTATGATTTTGTCTTCTGTACATCCTTATCCACCAATGCTCCATCGAAGACAGTTTCCATGCCTTTTCAAATTTTTCCTTGCATGTAATTTTATTTTTCTCCAGCATTGCAACTGATGCAAAAATCCAACCGTCATCTGTTTGAAATCCGCTTCCTCTGATTTGTCCAGCGGGATACCACATAGGATGGTCACACAGTCAAAGGCGATCAAACTTTGTTGGCATATCAGTGAGACACTAATAGTGTCTCCCCGATGCCACAAAGTAATCGGCTTAAGTCTCCAACAGTCGGCAAGACGTTTTACCGATGCTTGCAAGTCATGTCAAACTCAGAGAGACCATTGGCAAGACATACCGATCTCGCCAAGACCTCATATCGAAGTCTTCGAGTCATGTTGTCGTGTGTTTTCCATTCAGCGTGACTATCACTTTTCGGTGAGACTCATATCGAATGCCACAAGTCACAACGATGAGACATTCTATCGGCAAGACATACCGATCTTCGTTGTGACCTTACATCGAGTTCCATCATGTCTTACTGAGTTGGCGAGACTGCTCTTCATCGCTGGGACTTTTCATTGAGCATCACCAAGTCTTACCAAGTCGGCAAGACTTATGCCCTTCGCCAGGACCTTTCTCTGAGCGCCCAAAGTGATCCCAAAGACTATCGGCATGACTTATTCAAGTCGCCAAGACTTCTCAGTGAAGTGTTTTGTCACTACGAATGGACCAAGAGAATACTCCCATCGGCGAGACTTACCTTCTTTGATGAGACCTTTCCCGATGATCTGTGTGTGTTAGCCTGATAGCCATAAGCTATCGGTGAGACTTACACCATTCACTGAGACTTCTTCCCGACACCCGTGATTTACTCCGACATTCGCTTTGACACCCGAAAGCAGCCTTTGTTGACGAGACATTACATACTCACTGGGACATCTCACCGAAGCCCTAGGGTTAGCCCGATAAGATTAGTTGTCGCCCAGAGTTCTACAGATCGACAAAAGGTCACGATGAACACAGAGAGTCACAGTGATAGACATTGTCGGCAAGACATCAACTTTGTCTTGGTGACATGAACTTATCAAGCAGATTTAGAATAGTTAGTCGGCCAGACATGAACAATGTCACAGCGACTTTTCCCTTCAGGAGCTCCATGTCAATAAGGATTGAGGCACATATTCCAACATAGAAGTGCTAAAATAGAGCACTGATGCACTGAAAGACTGGTGAATTTTGACATTGGTAATGTTTGGCACTGACAAAAGTGCTATAAAATGTATCAGAAGCGCTGAAACAGATGGCAGAAGCACTGTTTTGACTGTAGATGTGCTAAAAGATAGCGCAGAAGTGCTAGAACAGATTATAGAAGTGCTATGACATTGATTTTCTGACACTGACAGAGTTTGGTTTACTATTGACAGAAGCACTATAATATGTGGCACAAGCACTGAAACAAATGGCAGAAGTGCTTTTTCAACTGTGGAAGCACTAAAATAATGCGCAAAAGCACTATAATAGATGATAGAAGCATCGTTTTGTTTATTGCCAAGCAGGGGGTGGTAATACGGGTCTCTCAACTGCTATGTTCACTTTCTCTTCTTCTTCATCTAAGACTATGGATGTTGTGAGAAATTTATGGGGTGTTTCATTTTCCTCAAAAATGAACGTTCTCAAATTTTTTATGATGTCGGTTTGGGTACCTTCAATGTGTATGTTACCTAGCTGAAATATTGGTGTGGTTAGCTCTGGTTGTTGAACGAGAGTTGTAGGTCACCAAATGGTCATAAGGTATGGTGGTAACTCCCTAATTTTGGATGAAAAACCTAATGTTTCTAAGTTTTGTCTACTATAAGAACTAATATGGTTTGTCAAAGTATTCTATGGTGGGTTACGGGATGGACTATTGACGAATAGGTTGACTACGGTTAGGTTCCTGTGAAAGAGCTCTTCTCTAAAAATAGGCTTATGAATACAAGGGCTCTAAAGCATAATCATCAATGTAACCCCTAGCGAAATCATGAAACCTATGGATGAAAGTTCTATGATGAAGCAAAATCTTCCTACTCTGATACAAGAAACGTCTTCTTTTCAAAAGGTTTCTATAACTAAGTGGTTTCTTTGGTTTTTTTATTCTCTTGGCAAGGGATTTCTTGAAAAAAATTGTGGTTTTCCAATCCCTAATTATATATTTCTTAGTTTTATTTTTTCCAAGTTGTATTTTTCAGGATGATCTTTTATCTGGATTTTAATGATTTTGAAATACACAACAATCAAATGTAGATAGTTGTTTTTAAGAGCTAAAATCTAAACAGATAGTGTATGTTCAAAGAACCACGCATGGTCCTATTTTCACTAGTTTGATAACAAAAATTCACTTCAAATAGACTCACTCTTAAGGTCAAAAGGTCATCGTTATACTCAATAGCCCACAGCTTAAAATTGCTTCAACTCACACAGTTGTGTCACCCCTAGAGGGTGCTCGTGTTTTTGTCTTTTCCAAGCGCATACTCAAGGTTAGATTTCTCGATCCCCTGAGCAAACAATCCTTGGCAATTATATGGTAAGTGTCTTGGGGGAAAATTATTCCCTCCCCTTGCACTGCGAGTATTACAGTGTTTGGTTACTGAATCAGTTAGATACTACACTATGGTTCTTAGAAAGGGTTTTCGTTCGGAGCGGCAAATTATAAACTCCCTCAAGAGACCTCCCAACCTTTAGAACAAAGGTTTTAGGGATGGTTATCTTGCACACTTCCAGAAAAGGTGGGTTTCCCTAGATTCGCTTTAAATTTTAGAGTGGAGTGGAAAACCTGGCTTTGGTTGTTACCCACTTAGGTCATTCCCGTAGGGTGAGTACTTTTTCCCACTACAGCAAGCCTTCTATAGGATTTAATAAAGATTGAAAATGAATAAAATAAATGATGAGTCTAGCATTTTGATCACCCAGTTAAGGGGAGAGCATATTCCTATCACCGCACAAACACAAAAATCAATTGTTCAATTTTTAGAACCCAAATGACAATTTGCTATCTATGTGAAGATGTTGCTTCACAAAAGAAATGATGTAAATTTTAAATCCAAATTGAAATGTTTGGTGACTATCCTAGGATTGATAATTTTTTTTAATCAAGTAACTATCCTAGATTGATTCATTTTAGTCCAATTGAAGAAGTGACTATCCTCAATTGATTCATTTTAGTCCAACTGAAGAAAATGAAGTTACTAGTCGCGGTCGCGTCGGATCCAGATAACGATTTACACAGAAGTGCTATAACAGAGAACAGAAGTGCTATAGAAATATTTAGATGCACTATGGAAAGTGTTATAAGCGCTACAAAATTCACCAGAAGCGTTGTAGAATTCTAAGGATGCACTAGAACAGATGTTGAACATGAACAGTCAGATTTTGTTGAAAGCTTTTGATCGAAGCACTAAAATAGTCTTCCAAAGTGCTATAGTTTTCTTCAGAAGCGTTAAACAGGTAGAAGCACTATAGTTTGGGTTAGATGTGTTGTAGAATCTTTCGATCGCGCTAAAAGAAAACATGCCTGTATCCTGTATGAACACTTTTCAGAAAAATTGTTAAAAATATGGGGTTAAGCCCCATGGTGGGTGCCAAAATATAAGTGTGAAATAAGTAAATAAGTAAAAATAACTAAAAACACTTCTTAATGAAAAATTATATCAAGATTTAAGAGCAATTAAACTAATTTAAAAGCACAAAAATCTTGAAAGTGTCTCATTGTCTCCTATCTCTAAAGATTTATCAAGTCACAGAGGGCTCTCAGATTTGTAAGCACCATAATTGTTAAAATGCCTATCTAGAGAATGGAATTGATGCTAAATGCAATGATGTGATGATTGATAATGAAACTAAAAAGCTATGATACTACTATAATCTATTTTGACATGAAACCTAATAAATGAAAGCTATAGTAAAACTATGATGTTGTCATGATATGAATTCTATTGATGCTTATGATTTTTATGATGCTAAGATTTTATTGCTATTGCTATTGATATGATTGCTTGATTGCTATGAATTTTGCAGAGTAATTTTTCACAAAGATTCAGGGTCCATTTCCTGTGAAGAAAGACTGTATATATAGATTTACGGCAGTAGTTTGTGACGGGGCAGCACAATAGAGGCCTGGATTCAATCTTGAGATTTGAAGGGTGAGAGATGAAGAAGTTGGAGCTGATGAAGGGAATGGTTTCTCCCCATGAAAACATCAGGAAAGATGATAGGAAAGATCAGAGGAAGAAGATTTGAGAAATTCATTCAAATTTGTCTCCAATTTGTCTCCACAGCTTCCCATGAATGCCAATTGAATTAAATTGGATTTTGGAATATCAAATTTGGTAGGTGAGTGAATAGAGGAATTTTCTTTATGCCTTTATTTAAATATTTTTTGATTTATTTAAATTAGCAAAAAGGGAATAAATAATTTAATAGAACAAACTATAGAAGTTGTTTATTAAATTAAATAGAAGGAATATGATAATTAAATAATAAAAGTGTAAAACTTTAATTATTTAATTAAGATTGAAAATGATGTAATAATTAAATAACACCAACTATAGAAGTTGTATATTTAATTAAAATTGAAGAACAGGAGAATTAGAATGTGAACTATAAATAAATATTTCTATTTATTTAATAGTAGAATAAATTAAGATAATTAATCAAATAAAGCGTATTTAATTAATTTGATTATCCAGACCATTTTTAGGTGTATACAGATAGATATGTGCTTGGTTCCAGAATGCATCATTGGATTGTTGTAAATATTGATAGCACTTGTATTATCGCATAGAATAGGAACGGGCTCATCATACTTTATCTTGATATCTTTCAATGGTTGCTTCATCCATAACACTTGAGTACAACAAGATGTTGTAGCAATATACTCTACTTTTGTTATTGATAAAGATATTGAATCTTGCTTCTTAGTATGCCATGAAAACAACTTGTTTCCCAAAAATAAAGCAGCACCACTAGTAATCCTATCATCAACACAAGCAGCCCAATTAGCATCAGTGTATGCACTCAGATCAAAGTCATTACCTTTTGGATACCATAATCCATAATCTAGAGTGCTCTTCAAATATCTAAAGATTCTCTTGATTTCCTTCACATGAGTTTCTTTAGGATTAGCTTGAAATCTTGCAACCAAACATACCACATACATAATATCAAGTCTTGAAGCAATTAAGTACAACAAACTTCCAATCATATATTTATATAGAGTTTTATTAACCAAGGGAGACTCATCATCTTTGCTCAAATGACAACCAATTACCATAGGAGTACTCATCGGTTTGCAATCTTCCATACCAAACTTCTTCAACATCTCCTTGAAATAATTTTCTTGAGAAATAGAGATACCATTATCTAGCTGAGCAATTTGAAGACCAAGAAAGAAGGATAACTCACCTATCATAGACATTTCAAACTCCTTTTTCATTTCTTCAACAAACTTCTTGTACATTTCATCATTTCCATCAAATATTTATCATCAACATATACAACAACTATCAAAATTATTTCTTTCTCAATATTGAAGTTGAGATTACTATTTGTGATGTCTTTCTTGAAACCTTGTTGAAGCAAGTACTTGTCCAACCTTTCATACCAAGCTCTAGGGCTTGTTTGAGACCATTCAATGCCTTTCTAAATCTGCATACCATGTTTTGGTCTTCTGATAACTAGAATCCATCAGGTTGTTCTATGTATACTTCTTCCAAATCTCCATTCAAGAAGGTTGATTTGACATCCATCTGATAAAATTTAAAGTCCTTGTGGGCTAAAAAAGCAAGAAACATTTTGATTGCTTCCATTCTTGCTATTGGAGCAATTTTTTCCTCAAAATCAATTGCTTCTACCTGTGAATATCCTTTGCATACCAATCTTGCTTTTTTTCTTACAACTTCTCCATCTTCATTCAACTTATTCCTGAAAACCCACTTTATTCCTATCACATTCTTTTCCACATTCCTTGGAACCAATTCCCAAGTTTGATTCTTCTCAATCTGATTTAGTTCTTCAATTGCTTGTATCCATCCTTCATCCTTGCTAGCATCAATAAAAGTTTTTGGTTCTATCTTTGACTATAAACAAAATTTTAATTGTTCATTTCTCTTTGCAATCCTTCTCTTGGTTAGCACTCCTTCGTTCTTATCTCCAATAATATGATCTTCTGAATGATTCCTTTGAACATACTTGGTAGGAGTCTTACTATGCTTTTCTACTATTTTTTTTTCTCTTCAACTTCTTCTTCTTCTTATTCTTCTTCTTCTTCTTCTTCTTCTTCTTCTTCTTTTGAGCAGGGAGGTTCATCAGATCTGTAGTCCTCAACTTTGTACATATTCTGATATAAATCTTCATCTTCCCTAATATTTGTGCTTTCAACTATCTTTCCTAGTCTTTTTTTGTAGCACCTATATGCTTTACTCTAAGTTGAATAGCCAAGAAAAATACCTTCATCAGCTCTTGAATCAAACTTTCCCAAAACATCTTCATCTCTTCTAATGTAACATTTGCTTCCAAAAACTCTAAAATACATGATAGTTTCATTTTTTCCATGTCATAGCTCATAATGGGTCTTAGTGTTGTTTACCCTTAACAATCCTTTGTTGAGAATATAGACTGTAGTATGAACTACCTCTTTCTGATAAACATTAGGCAAATCTGCTTCCTCCAACATAGTCCTTTTCATCTCTTGAAAAATCATATTCTTTCTTTCCACAACCCCATTTTGCTAAGGAGTTCTAGTAGAAGAAAGATGCCTCTTTATTCCATGTTCTTCACAAAAATAATTAAAATAATTTGATGTGAACTCACCTCCTCTATCATACCTAAAACACTTGATTTTAACATTCTTTTCTTTCTCAACCTTTGATACGAAGATCTTGAATCTACTAAAAGCTTCAAATTTATCTTTTAAGAATGTTACCCAGGGCATCTTAGACAAATCATCAATAAAGAGCATGAAATAATTTCTCCTAGAAGGCTCTTTGTTCTAGTAGGTATGCACAAATTAGTATGAATCAACTCCAATGGTCTAGAGGAAGAGTACTCTTTAGACTTGAAACTTATCCTTGTTTATTTTCCAAGCTGACATTCCTTGCACAAAGTAATTACAGACTTGATTATCTTAGGCATATCTCTTACAACATGTGATGAGTTGGTCTTCATAAGATTGTCAAAATTAATGTGTCTCATTCTCCTATGCCAAAGCCAACATTCACTTACTTGTCCCAGAAGAAAACTTCTCCCATTGACATCCTTTATACTATAAATGTCACCATTTGTCCTAGATCCTTCTATAACCAATTTTCCAAACTTTTATTTTCTAATTTCACATCCTTTTTCATTGAATATGAGACTGTATCCATTTTTGCACATCTAAATCACACTAAGAAGATTGTACCTAAGACCTTTAACATAGAGAACATCTTATGTTTTTTGCTTTCCATCAATACTTATTGTACCTTTTCCATAGATTTGTATTGAAGTATCATCTCCAAGCTTGACTATGCCTCCATTCCACTTCACAAGCTTGATAAAATTGCTCCTATCCCCTGTCATGTGGTTGGAACAACCACTATCAATCACCCAAGTGTTTGCCTCATCTTTTGCATGAAAATTAGTACACACAAAATTGGAATCTTTAGTTTCATCTTCAATATTCTTAGCAACTAAGAACATGATTTCATCCTCATTATCTGAACCATTGGATTCCTCATCTTTTGAAGAGCAATAATCTTCCTTGGAGAAGAGACTAATATTAAACTTATTTCTTCTAGGATCTTTATTTCTCTTTTCAAAATATTTTAAGGGACATTTAGAAGCAAAATGACTAACCTCTCCACACTTAAAACATTTGAAAGGTAGCTTTTCTACTTGTCGATACCCCTCTTCAACTTTCTTACAAAGTTTTCTTCTTCATCATCAATACCACTACTCTAATCAGATGCTTCATACTTTTTCTTACTGGATTTGAAATTTGCTTCCTTCTTTGGAAATTCTTTGTCAAACTCTCTCATTTCAAAGGTAGTGAGAGCACTATATAATTGATCCTTTGAAAATTTATCTAAATCTCTAACTTCCTCAATAGAAGATACTTTAGGAATATAATCTTTAGGAAGAGATCTCAATATTTTTTAACCACCATCGGTTCCTCTAGTTCTTCACCAAGTCCTCTGATTGCATTGACCATAGCATCTACCCAAAGAAAATATCCTACAATATCTTCATCCTTTGACATTTTCAACTTCTCAAACTTTCCTCTATAGATGTGCACCTTGTCTTGTTTTATTTTAATGTCTCCCTCAAAGATGTTACTAAACTTTTCTCATATCTCCTTTGCTAACTTGTAGTGCATTACTTTTACAAGTTTAGAGTATGTTAGCCCACGTAAGATAGAATTCTTAGCCTTTCCATTGTTCTCATAGGACCTAATCTTTTTCGGATCAATTGGAGGAGTAGCAATAAATAGTTTAATCATCCTTGATAGATTTCCAAACAACAAATACTAAAGAGGTTAGTTAGGGTTCCATCTTGAATCGTTAGAAAGAAAAATTTGTTCCATCAAATCTAGGCACCTTATGAGATCCTTCTTGTGTCATCCCAGATCTTTCTCAAGTTGTTAGACTTCTTCTAAGGAACCAAGCTCTGATACCAATTGTTGAACACACTAGAATACTAAGAGGGGGGTGAATCAATATTCTATCAAATCTCAAACCCTCTAAAACAAACAAATACTCTAAACTCTATCGCATAAGCAAGAACATGAAAGAAGAAGAAAATGCCCAAAACAACACAACACCAAATATACGTGGAAAAATTCACAAGGGAAAAATCACAGTGAAAAAGCTTCTAGGAGCTATTGTCCTAATCTGGCCTCACAAGATGAACATTTACAACTTTGTTTTAGGGATACACCCCAAGGAAGCTACAACTCCCTAATTACAATTTTAGGGTCACTCCCAAGGAAGCTACAACTCCTTGATCTGAGTACACACCCAGGAATGATTATAGAAAGATAGTCCTTCCACTGTCTAAAACTAACAATTAAGCACAATCCTTTTGATGATTGCAATTCAGCTTTGCAACCTCTACAAATTTCTTCTTAGCTTCCTACTAGCTCACTACTTTCAGAAATTAATAAGCTCTTCCTTCGGCTCACTACCTCCAACAAACAATCAAGCACACTTCTTCACTTCCCTTTTGTCATAGAGCTATGATCAAGATGAAACTAGATGGAATATGTCACAACTGCTCTTTCTCCTTCAGTCACTTACATATTCATCACAATCACACACATCATAAATAAAACACATTTACAATTTATACATGATATTACATTGATTACATCTCATGTCGTCCTATAGTAATAAAAATATTACATCTCCAAGTTGGCCAAGGATAAAATAATCAACATGAAATGTGTAGAGGGAAAGACCCAAGAGACTACACACAACACCAAGAATAGGAAAACGCCTTGTGGATTCCAACACATGCTTAACCTAGTCCCAAACTATCTTCACACCTTTGATCTTCTATAAACATCATCTACACGCTTTGCAAATACAAGTTAGATCAGCCATAAACACAAAATTATGAAACTTGTAGCATGTTGTCCTTCACATCCATTGGTGGTACACAAAAAGATAAAACATTATCTATGCTTCTCCCAGATGAGTCAACATTATCCATACAACACCTTCAAACATTCCTTAAGCTCTGCCCAATCTTGAATTTGTAGCACACACCATCAACATACCTTAGTCAGCCTCAACAAAAGCATAAGCCAACAAAAAATCAGTCTAGACCACTGCCAATACCAAAGAAATCAAAAACCACATTGTGGAGTATTAACAAGCATCACATGATACTCAGGAACATATTCATGCATCCCTTTCACAACTTCATGTAGTAACAAGCTGGCACAAGCCAATAGACATTGAAACTAGTCTTCAGTCAACATAGTCCGATATACTGTAACTCCCAACTTTTTGCACGGAAAGAATATTGACATGAAACTTTGGATATAACACCCTCACATGTCAATGAACTTCTTGTGGTCCGCACAACCATATCTACAAATGTGGAGATATGCAAAGCCAAACTTTGCACTTTTGAGAACATCTTTACAGAATCAACACAATCTTTAATCTGCCACTCTCAAAACATCTTTCCAGTGACTCAAATGATTTGTAACTTGGATCACACATGCCTTGAAAAGACATAAAGCTATCCTTCAAACCACATGAGTAAAATTTCATCAACAAATAAATGTAGAGCATTTATCAGAGACTCTGACAAGCAAACAACCAGACTGCAACACTCTCCATAGAACTTTTGACATCAATGATAACCAAACTACAATAGTTAGAGCATCAAACTAGAATAGAACTTATGTCATTGATTTGTGATCATTTTACAATGTAAATGTAAACCTATTTAAATCTATCAATTCACCAAGTAACTTAATAATTATCATTTAGAATTTGATATTTTCGCCAACCACATTATGATTTTTCAAAAACTTACCAACACATTCACCAAATAATTAATTTTATAGTTTTGAAATTTTATTTAATTCGCCACCAATTTTTTTTTAATACAAGTACAATTCGCCAACAAAATTATTTCTTTTTTCAAATATATCTATGATTCATCATTGAACTTATTTTATTTTTTGAATACAAGTATTATTCACCAATAAAAAAAAAATTCAAATCTATCTATAAGTTGCCAAGATTTTCTAAAAAATTCTAATGATTTAAAAAAAATTCCATTAAAATTAATATTTTTCAAAAGAAAAGGAAAGATTCGCTAGTAGAAATTAATATTTTTTTGTAAAAAATGAAAGATTCACCAAGATTTTATATCTTTTTTCAGGGGGGTTTCTTAAAGTTATCATTGATATGAGATAGGTAGATAGGAGTGTTATGGAGGTCCATGCTCAATCTATGATGAAGGGGGGTCAAGGTAAGTGGTTCATTAGAGGGGTAGGAAAATATTTGGCACTCCAAATCATATTGTAGCTCTTTGGATATAAGGACACACTAGATCTAAGATATTTCTCCTTGGCTTGTATAAGGCTATTATAATGACCTTATAAGTATTTGATATAATTTTTCCAACCATTGATTAGATCAAGATTATCTCAAGGTTAAATTCTCTAAGTATAAGAAATCCATTCTATATAACAAGGAAATCTCTAATGTTATTCTTTATCATGTCCTTTTGGATCTAATTTTGAAACTAGTGATAAAATCCATTGGGGCCCTCTTATTTCTAGCAAGATGCTTGAGAAAGGAGAGATTATCTCCCTTTTCTTTGAAATGGTCTAAATAAACCTTCCCAAGGCATCCCAATCTCCAACCAAATCCAAGCCTATTTTCACAAAGTAGTGAAGTATATCCCTCTTAAAATAAATTGATATTAGCCTTAGGAAATGATCTACAACCATGATGTGATGCACACCATAAATATTCACATCCTAGTAGATCCCTTGCCTAAAAACTATATAAAATAGTTTAGTGTCAAGATGGGAGATAATTCAATTTTTTGTGAGTAATGAGCTTCCAATGTCTCATGATATTAATCAATCCACTCTTCACTATGCCATATAATTTCCTCTAATGGGACTAATGATTGACTAGGAAAACTTATTCATGGATAAGTAGCAAGCTCCAACCAAATAGACTAGTAAATTTTGGATAGTATTTTATCCTTCTTGGGGAGAGCTATAGAAAAATGGAATCTTCCCCTTAATATTTCTTGGTTAAGGATAAGTTTGTAGCCTCCTCATAAGCCATCTTACTATCATGGAACTTATGGCTTGCAGAAATAATGTAGCCATTGGGTGAATAGTATTTAATATATTTTTCTAAGAAAATCAAGTCTTGGTCATAATCCTTAGATTTTAAAGGATCCTATAGATAAAGCTCGGGCTTTTAAGTTGGCCCCATCATGCATGCCAAATAAATGATTAACTAGGTGAATTAAATGTTTGATATTGTGCATGTCATTACAAATTCATAGTTTAGAATCTCAATAGTTGGTTGATTCCTTTATCTTAATGCACTCTTATATCTACCAACTATTTTTTAAAAGAGTTAGAATTTACACAAAAATAGAAAATGAAGAGGGTGATACATCAAGATACTTGAAACCAGTTTACCGAAATGGAAGTCAAAGAACAACACATTTTACCTATATTTCAAACCATGTAAAGAAAGAACAAGTATTCAATGTGTAAGAGGTGAGAATTAAAACCATCCACAAATAATATCAAGACTAAGAATAGGTAATAAACACATTATATTTTATTAATTAATTCAAAAAATTGTTATATGAAGCCTAAAATGTTGAGATAGATACGAATGCAAATGCATAAAATGATTCCCCACTCCACATTTTTCCATTTTTATCAATGGACTAATAGAGCTTTATTGTTTTGTAAAATTTTTAACATTTGTACCATCTCTTGTATCCTATATATGGATTTTTAGTTGTATATGGCTATGAGACTAATTTGACCATATAATTGAAGAGGATGCATAAATTTGTTCTCTAGATATATTAGCAATCTGTTTTTGGTAATTTCTTGTTGCACTTAGTAATTAACAAACATGAATTATTAAGCATATTTTTGTTGACATGTATCATTATTAATAAAAAATAGGATAATGTTTAATTAAATATTTTTTTGTGCTTCTTTCTTATGTTAATAATTATTCCATTGCTTGATTTTGATGTGTTCTACATGCATAGTGATATAATACTTACATATATGTACTAACTAAATATTCAAGGATTATATGTGTATTTTATCTTTCTTAAATTTATTGATGAGTGCAATGAGTGTGTAGATTAGAAGTGGAGTGGAAGAATGTGTTAGAGTAAAAGGTATTTTTTAATTAATTATTCATTTAATTGTTAGGTTCTTTTTTCTCTAATCACTTAAGCTTACTTAGGTCATGTTCATTTTATGTCTCATGTCATACAATGAAGACACATGTCATGATATTGTTTTATCCTCACCTAGGGTTTCTAGGTTAATTATCCTTTTATAAGGATTCTCTTTTGTATAATCATTAAGATGCACATTCATAATGATTTTGTAGACATTAAAAATTGTCCTAGTCCTACGACTTCTAAATCCTCCATCATTTCCTCTTTTGTCTTTCATAATTAAATAATTTTTAATTATTTAATTATTTTCTAAAATCATAAGTCTTCTATTAATAAAATAATTTTAATTATTTAATTAATTCATTTCTATCTTTATTCCTTCTTGATTAATTAAATAAATTTTATTTATTTAATTCTTTACCACTTTCTACTATAATTAAATAATTATTATAATTATTTAATTATTCATTAGCTTCTTCTATCATAAATTAAATAAATTTTATTTTTTTAATTTGGTCCACTCTCTTGAATTTTGAATTAAAATTATTATTTAATTCAAAAGGTCCCCTTTGTCACATTCTTCTATAATTAAATAATTATTTTAATTATTTAATAATTCATTGGCCACCTTGATTAAATAATTTTATTATTATTTAATTTCCTTTCACCTCTTTGTCCATGTCAATCTTATCTTCCACATCAAGTCCTTATCTATCCATGTCTCAATTAGTCTCCACCCTTGATTAAATTATTTATGATTTAATCTTGACCGTCAATCCTTATTGTTTTCCCTAATTTTTCCCTAACCCTAGTCCTTACCTCATCTTTCATTCTTGGCCATTGATTATTTGCTTTCAATCTTAGCCCTTCATTCAAAATTGTCTTTCCTATAAAAGACCTTGTCCTTGTCATTGTCAAGCTATCCACAAGCTATCTAGAGTCATCTTGCTATCTTTCTATCAACATCAAGTCAAGTGCATCCATAGTCATTGAGAATCTTAAATATTTTGCTTTGTCATTGTCATTAGGCCTATTTGCATACTCAAGAGAAATCTGAGGGCAATTATTATATTCAAGAAAAATAGAGAAGTGCAATGAAGGTGAATCAATGATGGCATGAAGATTTGGTAACATTGTTTTATGTTTTATGTCTTTATTCTTATTTGTGCTTCACTGTTTATTAGGGTTTGATTTATATGCTTTATTGCCTAACCTTAATATTTTAACCCTAATTACATTGGTGAACCCGATGTGAAAGGGAAAAATTGTAGAGATCGTATGAAATTTTTGATTTTGCAGGTTACAAGTACGGATTGACGCAATCGCAAGCTGGATCGACGTAATCATCATTTACACAAAGCCACAACTGCAAAACGAAACGGCACAACTGATTGCATTAGGGCATACTTGCATTTTGTCTAATTTCTCAGTTTTTTTATTAGATCTAGATCCTCTGGTTTCTCATTTCATTAGGCTAATGTAATGTCCCCAATCTAGCCCTAAACTCTTAGTGAGACTTAGCCTATTCCCGGAAAACCATAGGCTAATTAGAAGTGCAAATTAGGGTTTCCTATTTTGTAGGAGGTTTTAGATGAGGTTTTAAAGGGTTGCATGCGGGAGTTTTTTAGTGTGCTTTTTGGAGCTTTATGGTTTTTCAAAGAGCTTCAAGATGTTGTGACATGCATGTTATGAAAATGACATGCGTTGCTGGTAGATACTTTGTATGCAACAAAGGTTTCAGGGTTTTTTCAGGTTTTCAGAGAGCTTCAGAATGGTGTAACATGCATCTCCATCTAACAACCTTTCCTGACACTTACTATTTTTAGTAACTCACAACGATTGCTCAGTTTGTGCTCAAAATGAGTTTGGAACCACTTACTATTTTTAGCAGTATGTTATTTTTAGTAAGTGTTATTTCTGGCAGTGTTATGTTTGGTAGTAGTTTAGCAATTCAGTGCAATTTCTATTTCAAGCAGAGTAGTTTTGGTAATTTGGCCTTCAACACTTTTTGGATAATTTTGGATAATTGAATAATTTAAGTTATTCTTATATTTTAATGTTAATTTGGGCCCCATGGCCTAGGTGAATAACTTTATGTTTTTAAAAGAGGGCCTTGAGTTTGGATGCCCTCATGAAGGAACTAAACATTTTAATGTTTTATTATTTTCCATATACCTTGGACGCCTAGGGAGATGTGGAGAAAAGATGTTTTATTTGAAAATAATATTCAAATATTCTTGGGCGTCCACTCTTGGAGGGGAAAAGAGGAATTTCAAGAGTCATCTCAAAATTGCTATAAATACAGGGCTTTGCTCCATCTTTTGGTATTCTTTATTGTTTATTGTATCAAAATGTTGCTGAAATGAATTCAGAGCTCTCACTTCGAGAAACGCATACCTCCTAGCTCCATCCATTTGGTTTCTTACTCGCAAGATAATACCTAGCTAGATTCTAAAGACTGTGCTTCATCTGGGAGTTCAGATTGAGATTATTTCTAAATTCAAATTGTTGTTGTATAATCTGATTTTAAGGTTGTTGCTTCATGTATGGTTGTAGCTTATTTTCATTCATAGCTTCTTGTGAGAGTTTTTGCTAGTTTTGAGTATTGGGTCATTGTCTTTCTAAGCCTTGGGCACCCCTTCTCATGAGTTTTCATAATTTAATAGCAAGTGGTTGATTTCTTAGAACTAGTCGCCCCCTTTTAGAGGCCGCCCCTAGTTGGTCTCTTGCATTGGAAATCGTGTCATGATATTGAATGCTTTTTGAGGTGTTTGTCTCTTGCATATTGGACGCATAATCATCATTGTTATTTGGCACCTTGTTTGATGAATTTTGGAGCTATTTTGATGGATATATGAGCATTCTAGTGATCTCCTTACTTGTTGGTTTGTGTTTTTAGTTTCTTGGTGTTGTATATCAAACTTGGTTATTCCAACTTTATGCAATATTTCTTTGATGATCTCATTCAAATTTGTAACAAGGAATTTTGTAAAACATTTTTAGTTGAGATAGAGTAGAAATTATCATTAAATCATTGTAAAAGGAAAGCATATTGTAAGGTTGGTTCAGTAGTACTGATTAGCGGTTTACTTTCAATATTTTATATCTTTGTAACTTCCCACTCCCGTTGAATAAGTGGTCAAGTTTTTACTTTCAACATTAGTTGTAGTTCTTGCTCTTGCTGAATAAGTGGTCGAGCTTTATGGTCGGTTATCCACCTACTCTGTGTATTTCCAGTATTTACTTTCATTCATGGTCGGTTAGTCGCCTAGCAACTTTGTATTTCATTTCCAATTGCTAATGATCCCTGACATTGTATGCTCTCACCTCGCCTACATTGGGATCTTGGTGATCAAAAGGTGAAGGGTTACTATTCTTGCTAGTTATCATTTGGAACTAACTCTAATTAATGGTGTGTTATGCTGATAAATTCTAGAAAAATTAAGGGGGAATATTACAGCTAACCATAGTGCATATCATATCAATCATTAGGTTGCTTGGATTTGGTAGATTTTTTGTTATTTTACAAGCCCAAATTTGTGTGATGTAATAGACTATCATTCGATGCAATCACCAGATATTCACCACAACTGCCATCGACAAATGTTGCAATCGTATGTTATGTGATGTAGTCGACATTTGAAACAACGCAGTCATAGTCCCCTCAATGCAAATACCTCTGGTATTGAGCCACAATTGTAGTTTCCTATTATGTAATTGCCTATTCATTTATAGTTTATAGTTTCATTCAAAATTTCCATTTTAGGTCTCTTGCATTTCATAGCTTAAGGGTTTCTGGTTACTAATAGTTGATTTGCAACATGTCACATAGGTGGAAAGGAAACATCTAGCTCAAAACATTGCTAATCAATCTATCTTGTCTTATTTTCATAATTAACCTTGAGTTCACACATCATTGGTCTTAAATTTACCTAAATTTGCATTTCACTCATTGGTTAAAAGGAACTTGTATCTCACTCATTAGTCTAAAATTAACCTTACATTAAGTGTCTTTCCACATATTGCTTTGAGGGTTAAAAAGAACAAGTGTTTTCATTGCCTTATGGTTTGCATTTTGCTTCAAGGTGTGTATGCTCTTCTCTCGCACCACTTTGTGATCTTGAGAATCAAAAACATGTCTTTTAGCATTTTGTATAATCACCCACACATTTGGATTTGGGCTTAAAATTAACCCCATGCAAGTGTGAGGCAAAGGTGTTGTGTATGCTCTCTCCTTGCGCTTCATGCGATCTAGGAGATAAAAAAATGTACTTCCTTGCTTTTGTGTACCTTTTTTTTAGAGGGCCTACCACTCTGCTTTGAAATGTGGGAATGACCCAAGTGGTAACAAGCTAAATCCAAGCTCTTTCGAACCACTATATAAGAAATGTGTTTGTGATGAAATTCATAAGCAACAGGTGCGAATGTGTCATACTAACAAGTGCCACCCTCAATAGCCCCGTGAGGTACGCCAAAATCCTTTCTTAGGAAGTGACTAGGATGCCTCTTGATTGACCATCATCTTGAGCTAATCTTGTCGCATGTATGGACACCTTGAACGAATTACCTTACTAAGAACCAATTGTTTTAGTGGCCAAAAACCTTTTATATGCTCATTGCTTGTAGGAGGTCAGACCTCTGAAGTCACCCCATGATTTTACTATTCATGTGTAGAGATAGAAATTCCTCTTTGGGGAATGAGATTTGGTGTGCCTAAGAAGTGAGTGTCGTGTAAGGGGGGGCCAGTGCCACCAAGTCTCTGGCTATCCACCTTGTTTAAGTGGTTGGAGAAATCCAAGTGGGGATATCAACTAATTGTTTCCTTGCCAACCATAGGATTGTGCATGTTGTCTATGAGTGTTTTCATCTTGAAATTAATCTTTTTCACACCCAAGACCGGACAAAGACAAGTGTTTTTCGGACTGTTTTCTATGTTTTCCAAAATTGAACATCACAAAATCACCTTAAAATTTGGTCAAAATGCAGTCAAAACTAAGCAACATACACTATAAACCACAATTGTGACACAGAAAACGATAATCGCCATTCTAGAAAACTGTAATTGACTGCTAAATCACAACTAAGACTTCAAACAACACAATTTCCTATCACCAAAAATATTGAGGAAAACTGAAACAAAGACATTTTTTAATTGATCTTGAGCATAATCTGAATCTTTAACCACAAACTTACAGCACTGTCATTCACTACCCAACCATCTATTTACCATTGCATACCTTGCATCCACCATAGGCAAAACATTAAGGCATCTTCTAGCTTACATATACCTTGTTGTGAACCTTAGTCTTGGAAACTTATCAAACTTGAGACTAGTCTGTAGTGAGCAAATCAAATTTATCTTGACTTCAACCCTTCCATCATTTTTATTGCTTTTTTCATCTAGGTTGGTTCCTCAACTCACAAGGCTAGTTTGAGGCCACGTTTTTCAAAACTTTTCCTTTAGTCATCTCCATCATTGAAGTCTTGATAAACTAGATTTATAACCTTGGCTACCTTAGTTTGATTAGGCAACCTTTACTTTGGCTTTTCGATAGGGTATTTAGTAATCATACCTTTAGTCATCACTTAAGGTCATATTTCCATTTTCACCTACCATCCCTTTTACACTTGCATTTCATTTGGCATACCTTAGACACCATTCTAGATTATGATCTCACATTTAGACATCATCTTTAGACAATTATATCCCAAAAAAAAAGACATCTTGCATAGACATTGCCATAGTTTGGACTTCATTATGACATCATCCTAGTGACCTTTTGACATCTTGTCACCTTGAATACATAACTTGGTATTTTCCTTAGGCATACCATTTCATAGTCACCTTAGACATCACTCCAAGCCATTTCCCTTTTGCAAGTCTTTTATGGTAGAGACTAGGTTTCAAAGGAAAGGAAAAGAAAAGAAATGGCCTTTCAACAAGATGATGAATTTGTCAACCCCTTTGGAATTTTTTCAAAAGGATCACCTATACCACAAAGACAAATCCCTAATCCATTTGAAAGGTTCATCCTTAGAGACCCGTAAGGCAATGTCACCATAGAAGAAATAGAAGCAGCCTCACAAGATCCTGAAGTGGTCTCCTTTGTAGACGAAATCATGACTTTAGATCCTCAACGCTTTTTAGCCAAATTGTTATCAAAAGGCACCACTTTACCACATGGATTTGATGTTAACACCTTGCAAGCTATACTTACATCAAATAACCAAACCCAAGGACACGCCATACCTACCTCTAGTGGCACTATTCCACAAGTTAATACATCCATTCCATTAGGAGGAAATACACAAAACGCTACAACCATTCATACCTCCCTATCTGGCATACAAGGCATGACACAAGGCCTAACACAAGGCATGACCCAAGGCATGACATAAATCATGGCATCAAACATGACATAGCCTATATCACAACCCCTTGGTATCACTTTTGCTACATCTAATACCATAGAGGCATCATCTCAAACCCATTTGGCACAAACAATACCATCAAGAGACCTAGAATTATCATCAACAAGACTCCTAAAATAAATTCCATACCAAACATAGGGGCTTCTCAACACATCATTACATCACAACTAGGACATATTCCTCATGGACATACCCAATACAATACCCAAGGTTCCATTCTGCAAAACACACAAATTGGTAACCAAGGCCCCTTCATGCAACATGGTAACCAAGGTCATTTACCACAATATGGTAACCAAAAACCACATGGTCAAAATTTTACAAGCTCATGGAATATACCATCCAATTCACTTCACAACACTCATATCCCCCCACCAAACCAAAACATACCAAATCAAAAAAATTCATACACATACATGTCCCAAACACAAAACCAAAACCTGTCACTAACACATATATACCTAATCAAAATCCGTCCCACAACATTGGATTCCAAAACACCAACATGAGCTTGCAAAATACACAAGACCCATTGTTCACTCAAGTGGATGTCCTAAAAACTCAATTTTTGGCCTTGCAACAACAAATGGAAAATATGCAAGTGTCCAATAAAAATACTTTACCCAGGATTTATGTCCTTATCCTTTTGACAAGAGTTTATACATGCCACCCTTTCCACATGGCTATGTCATACCAAAATTACCTAAGTACAAAGGGAAGTGAAATCCACTTGAACACAAGAGAATTTTGCATGGCTTGTACATTGCATATGATCCTACGTACCTAATGAGACTTTTCCCAAGAATTCTTACTGGCATAACACTTGAGTGGTTCTCACGATTACCAATCGGCATAAGAACATGGGGAGAACTAGTAAACAATTTTGTGGAACACTTTGCATTCAACATTGACAATGAAATTACCATTGCCACCCTATGCCATACCACACAAGAAGAGGGTGAAAATTTTGTAACCTTCTTCCAATGATGGAGAGGTTTGGCTAGTCGATCCCCCGTTGAGATACCCGAGAAACATAAAGTTGTCATGTTCATTGAAAACTTAAACTAAAACTTGAAGCATGATTTGAGGGTGCAATGTTTCACTTCCTTTCTCGATTTAGTGGAAAAAGGTATCATCCTTGAAAAGGATTTAATTGACAAAGGATAAATCAAGATGCCCAACAAAAACACAAACACATAAAACACCTTAAACGACAAAGGAAAATATTGGGCCCAAAACAAGAATGTAACTAATGATGGAGTTATTGATGCCAAGACCGTATATACAGGTCCTACTATTACACTTAGAGGGCCTAACACATCCAATAATGCACCAAGAACTGTTGATAAAACTACCAATGTTGTCCAAAATACACAACCAAGAACCCAAAGGAAGTTTCCATCAAAACGTCAATACACCCCTTTAGGGGAGCCAATTGAGTTAGTTTTTAAACAACTCTTGTAACATAACATCATAAAACTTCCATACCCAAACAAATATGATCCTGGGTAGTTTAAACCATCTTGGTGGGATGATAACACCTTTTGTGACTACCATCAAACCAAAGGGCATAACTTATCACAGTGTCGACCACTAAAGACATCATACAAGACCTTGTGGAAAATGACACCATTGAACTCAACGAACAACAACATCAATCATCAAATAGTGACCATAAATTTTTCACCAATCCTTTACATGACCATGGAAAAGGAAAGGCCTCCAGTTCAAGCAATAATACCAATAATAATTTGGACAATTATGCTAATGTCAAATATGACTATAACCATACCACTATCATAAATCACATTCGAGCTACCAATGAACATGTCAACACCATTACCATTAAGAAACCTCCCAAATGTGTTTTCAACACTCACTGAACTAAGGTAACCATTCAAGGTCCTCTGCCTCAATAGAAACAACAACCACCCAAGGCCCAATACAACTTACTTGATCAAATGGGAAAGACTCCCACTTAGATCTCTATCCTAGAATTATTGCATATATCACCTGATCATCGAGCCATCCTTGACAAAGCTTTACAAAACACAACCATCCCCACTGACCTTGACGTCAATCATTTCTAGGATATGGTAGGCTATTTGACAAATTCCCATCATGCCACCTTTTCTAAACAAGACTATTCAACCAAAAAGACAAATCATAATGATCCTTTACACCTTGAGGTCCTTGTCCATAAAACCAAAGTCAGACGAGTCCTTATAGATGATGGAGCAGGGTTGAACATTTGCACCTTAAAATTGGTTAAGATGTTAGGCTTCTCATAAGCATGTGTAGACACCACTAAGATCATTTTCATCAAGACATTTGACAACAAAGAGCGATCATCTAAAGGAGTCATAAAACTACGTATTAGAGTTGATTCAGCAGTCATGGATACCACTTTCCAAGTCTTGGACCTCGAGCTCCCATAAAATCTTCTCCTAGGCCAACCATGGATTCATGCCATGAAATCCATCCCATCCACATATCACTAATGCCTTAAATTCCCATACAACAACATTAAAATCACAATAGCTGGCGATCTCGATCCATTCCAGTATTGCACCAATCTATGAGGAGTACCCCAACAGCAAGTGTTCATCAATCAAGAATCTTCATCATCCACCTCATCTCATTACATTGACCCTTCTACTCTATCAAAAGCATCCACCTCCTAATCCTAAGGTTGAGGTCCAAGATAGAGGTTGTGGAGAATATCATATGAATAAGTCATATTGCATCAGTAAGCTCACTAATCCTAAGTCATATGGAAAACTGATAGTAGATAAAAGACAACCCAAGGTCACTATCCACTTGCCTCCCTCAACCAATTTCACCAAATGGGGGGAAATAAGTAAAGAAGCAATCAATGAAGAGGATGTGACCTCCTGGATTTATAAAGAAGAAGGCAATGAAGAAGCTCTTCGACCCGCTCAAATACCAATGGAACAGTATGGAAAAGGTTTCAAAATCATGAAAGACAAAGGTTATGACAAACACAGTGGACTTGGATTACATTAGAATGGGATGACTGAACCTATACTTGTCTCTAAGCGACCAAAAGTTCTAGGGCTTGGGTTTAAACCGATTAAGATTGGCACTTCTAGTACCATGGCACCTTCACAAGAGGAAGTGAGTGTTTCTAAGGCTATTGAGACACTTGATGAGCCATCCGACTAATGTTACTATAATTCAACTGATTCCAATGAATACGGATGGGGCTCTGATAAATCATCTAGTGACTATGAACTTGACAAAACATTTAGAGAGCCCGACGAGCCTACCTCTGAGGAATAATTTGGTCCTTACCTTATCTGCCTTGAACTTTGACACCTCTGATGATGGAATCCCAATAGTTTATCCCTAACTCATCGACTAGGATCAACAAGAACCTCCCATCCTGGATATATTTGAGAACGAAAAAGCGATCACTGAGTTCATGGGACTACGTGAAGGAATTCCTAATGGTTCCATAAGGCTATATTTACCATTGACTTAGATCATATGGCATACTTTGGGGAGTCTATCCACCCCTCTAGTCGCAAAAGTAAAAATAACAAATCAAAAAATGATAAAAATAAAAAAGGATGTCTCTAGGTGAAAACCGAAAGGTGCCTTTAGACCACGAAAAATTAAAAATAAAGTACGTATCTAAGGGAAAAAACCTCTCCAAGGCACCCAAGGATGGAGGGTTGGATTTTCTCCCCATTACCCAAGATAAGTCACCAATGCTAATTAAGAAATTCATGGAAATCAACATCAACACAAATGATAATCTTAGAGTAATCCACTTTGTCGCATCATTGACAAAATCAAAATAGCCAAAATTCTAGGTTTTCTTTGAAGAAAGATAGATCAATTTTGCCTGGTCATACACTGACATGCCTAGATTGGATCCTAAATTTATATTACATCATTTTCCCTTACATCCAAATGCTAAACCAGTCAAGCAAAAACTTCAAAAAATGCATCCATAAATTGCTTTATTGGTCAAAGCTTAATTGAAGAAACTACTAGATGTCGGCTTCAATAGATCAATTGACTATGCAGAGTGGATTTCCAACCTTCTACTAGTGACAAAACCAACAAGTGGCATCCGCATTTGTACAAGCTTTCAAGATTTAAACAAGGAATGTCCTAAGGATGACTTTCCTTTACCAAACATTGACATAATCGTGGACTTGATGGTTGGATACGAGATGTTGTCCCTCATGGATGGCTTCTCGGTATATAATCAAATCATAATTGCACCTGAAGACCAACATAAGACAACCTTTACTTGTCCATGGGTAACTTATTGTTGGAACGTCATTCCCTTTAGACTTAAGAATATAGGAGCAACATATCAACGAGCCATGACAACAATCTTTCATGACATGATGCACACTCTGATGGAAGATTGTGTAGATGACCTGCTAGACAAATCATTGACCCAAGGTGACCACTTGAGAGTCTTAGACAATATTTTCAAGAGGTTGAAAGAATACAAAATAAAATTGAATCCTAAAAAGTGTGTGTTTGAAGTCACATCAAGAAAAAATTTGGGTTATATAGTTTCCAGATGAGGCATTGGAGTAGACCCGGAGAAATTCAAAGCAATAATGGATATGCCTCCACCAACCAATATAAGTCAACTCCAAACACTTCAAGGACGCCTTGAATCCATTAGACAATTCATAGCATAGTTGGCTAACAAGATTCATCCTTCCCAACACTTACTCAGAAAGGGGGTATTGTTTATATGGATAGAATAGAGTCAGGAAGCTTTTCAACAAATCAAGGATTATCTACTGGCACCACCAATGTTAATGTCGCTCATTGATGGGATGCCTCTCATCCTATACATTTCAACAACAATATTTTCATTGGGGGCATTGCTTACATAAAATGATGACAAAGGTTGTGAGCGAGCTATATACTACATCAATTGCACCTTGGTTGGGTATGAACTAAATTATAGTCCAATAGAAAGTGCTTGCCTTGTGGTATTATTTGCTACTCAATGACTAAGACACTATATGCTAAACCACCAAACAAAGTTGGTTGCTAAGATAGATCCCTTGAAGTATCTTCTCGGTAAAGCAGTATTGACAGGACGGTTGGCTAAGTGGGTCATGATACTCAATGAATATGATATCCAGTATGTCAAGAAAAACCATAAAAGGATAGGTTATTGCCAACCAATTTGTAGGCACACAGCTAAGGCAAATCATCCACTAGTTTCAGATTTCCCAAATGAATCCATCTTCACTTTAGACACAAAAATTGCATGGAAACTATACTTTAATGGGTCACACACAAATCACGGTTCTAGAGTAGGCATACTATTTGTCACCCCTCAAGGTGATACAATTCCTAAGTCATTCAGGATTGCTTTTCCATGTACAAAAAACATATTAGAATGTGAATCCCTCCTAATAGGATTATGTATGGCAATCAAATGGAAAAACAAGCATTTGCAAGTATATGGAAATTCTCAACTAGTAATCAGACAATTCAATGATGACTACAACACCAAGGACGAAAAACTCACACCCTATAAGCAAATGGTAGATAGCTTTAGATATTATTTTGACATAATACTCTTTCCTCAAGTGTCTCATGTTCAAAATAAAGCAACAGATGCCATGGCCACTATTGGCTCTCTCTTGGACATACCAAATAATGTGCCTCAATTTGAGTTTTTGGTAGAACATTTTTTGGTTCTCGCCTTCAACATCCCTAAGTCCAAGATGGTGTGTGAACTTGTTGGTCCCAATTCCCCATGGTACCAAGACATATATGACTACCTTCATGACCAAATCCTTCCCCTTGACCTTTCACCTAACCAACGTAAGACATTCATTTGTAAGGCATCCAAATATGCCATCATCGGAGACATCCTTTATAGATGTGCCCTAGACAATACCCTGTTGTGATGTCTCGATATTTAAGAAGCACAAATGACCTTACGTGAGGTGCATGAGGGTATATGTGGAGCTCACTCTAGCGGTCCAACCTTAGCTTGAAAGATTATGAGACTAGGTTATTATTGGCCTACAATGGAAAAAGACTTATATTTCTTTGTCAAAAGATGCAAACAATGTCAAATTCATGGAGATTTGATCCACGCGCCAGCACAAGGACTTCGTCCAATAACATCACCATGGCCCTTTGCCTAATGGGGGCTTGACCTCATAGGTAAGATTCACCCCACATCTTCTAATGGTCATAAATTCATCATCACTTCGACTGAGTACTTCACTAAATGGATCAAAGCCATCTCGATGACATACATTACCGAAAAAAAAATTCCAAGTTTATCCTTAATTATATCATTTGTCGATATAGTATCCCTCAATCCATCATCACCAATAATGATCGCCCATTCAAAAACCAAGAATTCCTCCAACTTTGCAATAAATTCCACATCCAACACCATTTATCCACTTCATACTACCCCCAAGGTAATGGCCAACCTGAGGCGTCTAATAAAACTTTCCTAAGGATCCTTAAAAAAATTGTCAATGATGTTGGTCGTGACTGGCACATCCAACTTAACCCCGCCATATGGGCCTACTGCACAAGCATTCGCACTCCCATTGGCATTACTCCACATTCCATAGTCTTCAGTTTCGAAGCAATCTTACCTATTGAGGTTGAACTTCCTTCCCTACGGGTATCCATGCAAGGGAATATAGACGACAAGGAATACCGAGTCTCAAGGCTACATGAGTTGGAAATTTTAGATGAACAAAGACAAAGAGCATTGGATCATCTTCAAGCATATCAGAATTGTCTTTGTTGCAACTATAATAAGAAATTCTTGAATCAAAATTTTAACATTGGTGACCTAGTCTTAATGAAAAATCCTAAGAATCAAGCAGAACGAGAGAAGTCGGGAAAGTTCAAGCCGAATTGGTTGGGTCATTATATTTTCATAGTAGTTTTTGGATCAAGAGCATATCAACTCTCAACTCCCGAAGGGGAACCCTTGGAAAAACCAATCAATAGTCTCCATCTCAAGAGGTTCTATACATAGCTTCCAAGAGTCCCATCTTAACTAGAAAAAATACAAAAAAATCGTTACCTTGACGAAAACCTGGAAAACAGGCGTCCTGGTAACACCAAAAAAAAAAATGAAGAAAATAGTAAAGAGAAATAATTCGTCTAATAATGAAAACCACTTCGGTGGTGCTTTAGATAAGTACCATGGTGAAAACCTGGGAAACATGCACCATGTGTATTTGACTTTGCTCTGTCATCTACCATCATTATCGAACTACGTTTCCTTTGCGACTAAATGTAGGCAAGGCCATATGTCGATGTTCCCCCAAGGAATTAGGTCAATCCTCTTAGGTTTGTTTAATAAATCATGACTCAGTCCTTTTTCAATAAAATAATTTCATGTCATGTCGAACTACGAGGTCTCTACACATTGTTACGTAGGTAAGGCCATTTGTCAATGAGCCCTCAAGGCCACTTAGGTCAATCCATTAGGGTTTTTCACGTCAATCATGATAAATCAGACAAGTCAACTTGGACACAAACAGTCATAAAAACATTAAACAAGTCATTCATCAACAAGACAAGAAATTAACAAGGTCACTCAGTCAAACCAAACAAATTGTCAAAACAGTCAAATAGTCAAATCATCAAACCAGTCAACTTATGTCTTATACAGGATGTGTCCTTCCTAAAACCAAACATTGTCATTTTGTCCAAATTAGTCATTTTCCTTATACAAGTGGTCAGATGATTGAAACCAGACTTGACATCTTATACAACATGTTTCCTCTCTTGAAACTAGGCTTGTCAAACAAACAACTCGGCAATCACCTAGTCAATTAAACCGTCAAACAAACATATTTTGGCAAACATACCAAACGGTTGTTGACCTCGTGGTCTGTTTTGTCTTATATTTTTCTTCATTTTTTGAGTCAAGTTACTAGCTTCCTCGAGGATGTCCCATGAAGGATTTAGAGGAGTGATGATGTCTCATGACTCTTTTCTTTGATTGCTATTTGTGGATTATCTTGGCAAAAATACTAGGGCAACTTGGCCCTTAGTATGATTTAGGACATTCCTTGTCTATGATTGTCTGTTTCTTGCAAGTAGATGACTTTGCACACCTTGTTCTAAGTCATACAATGGTGTTTTTTGTTCATTTTTCATATTTTACTGCCCAATGATGATTAAATGCATGGCCTATTATTTATTTGTAAAAATATTGAAGTTCTTCTATACTAACTTCCATATCCTTCATGTTAACATTTCTTCTATCCTTCATCCTCTAGTCTTCTCATCCACTTCGAGAGCACACTCATGTTCTTTGACCCCGCATGTCCTCTCGAGGGAGCATAGTACTACCTCCTCATCATCCTTCCTCATCATATTCACACTGGGCCATGTTTTGACTAAATTTCTTTGACACAACGCGATAAATTACATTGTATCAAAGAGGGGCAAATGTAGACAATAAAAAATTCCTAGTCCCTAAATTCTCCATCATTTCCTCTTTTGTCTTTCATAATTAAATAATTTTTAATTATTTAATTATTTTCTAAAATCATAAGTCTTCTATTAATTAAATAATTTTAATTATTTAATTAATTCATTTCTATCTTTATTCCTCCTTGATTAATTAAATAAATTTCATTTATTTAATTATGTCACTAATTAAGTCCCTTTCTTTCTAAAATTAAATAAATTCTTATTTATTTAATTCTTTACCACTTTCTACTATAATTAAATAATTATTCATTAGCCTCTTCTGTCATAAATTAAATAATTTTTATTTATTTAATTTGGTCCACTCTCTTGAATTTTGAATTAAAAATATTATTTAATTCAAGAGGTCCCCTTTGTCACATTCTTCTATAATTAAATAATTATTTTAATTATTTAATTATTCATTGGCCGCCTTGATTACATAATTTTACTATTATTTGATTTCCTTTCACCTCTTTGTCCGTCACAATCTTATCTTCCACATCAAGTCCTTATCTATCCATGTCTCAATTAACCTCCACCCTTGATTAAATTATTTATAATTTAATCTTGACCATCAATCATTATCATTTGCCCTAATTTTTCCCTAACCCTAGTCCTTACCTCATCTTTCATTCTTGGACATTGATTATTTGCTTTCAATCTTAGCCCTTCATTCAAAATTATCTTTCCTATAAAATACTTTTTCCTTGTCATTGTCAAACTATCCACAAGCTATCTAGAGTCATCTTGCTATCTTGCTATCAACATCAAGTCAAATGCATCCATAGTCATTGAGAATCTTCAATATTTTGCTTTGTCAATGTCATTAGGCCTATTTGCATACTCAAGAGAAATCTAAGGGCAATTATTATGTTCAAGCAAAATGGAGAACTGCAATGAAGGTGAATCAATGATGGCATGAAGATTTGGTAACATTGCTTTATGTTTTATGTCTTTATGCTTATTTGTGCTTCATTGTTTATTAGGGTTTGATTTATATGCTTTATTGCCTAACCTTAATATTTTAACCCTTATTATAGATTCATGTTTTTTTGGATCAATAGCTCTTAGCCTCCATAGCTTTGTTATTCTCTCTTTCTGTGATAGGTGTTTGATTGCAAGTGATCCTTGGGAGCCATGGAGTTGATTTTTCCCTTCAACATGGTATCAGAGCTCCAGACCTATATTTTTAACTTTTTTTAACTTTAAAAATAAAACATGCAGTTTTTTCAATAATTTTTTTGCAAATAAATCAACTACCCTTGAACCTAGAAGTTTCCTTTTAGCAAAGACTTTAAATTTGAAGAACTTCTATATTTGGAGGTTTTTTTTCAAATTTGGCGAAGGAGCTTTTTTTCCTAACCCATCCCCTCTCTGTTGGGCTTTTCAATTTTGCACTCCATCTTCCAGAGCCCATATCTTGGCCATACAATGGTCTTTTTAGTGCATTTTTTTTGAAATGGGGTAGAATTTCATGCTCTTTGTAGTGGTGCAAGTGGTTTTCAATTTTGGCTTCTAGTTTTTTCCATAAATCAATTTTCTTAGTGTTGTTGTGCATTCTCATTTTGGAGAATTTGATGGGTCATATCTTTTGCATCTAGACTCCTTTTTGGGTGTCATTTTTTTTAAAGTGTGTGTTTTCTCATGTACTTCATTATGGTGCTATCATTTTCCTCATTTTTCATCAAATAATTGTATTTTTAGAATATGGTATTTTTTTGGATATTATGGGTCTTCCATTGTAAGCATTTCTCTTTATGTAAAAACACTAAAATAAAGTATCTCAATATTGTACATGTATTATTTAGATTTTCTCACATCATTTTGTGCCTTATTGTACTTGCACAATGATATAAAGTGCCATGGGGGGTTGATGTTTTCCTTTATTTTTCCATCACATCTTTTTCAAGTCAGTGTCCCTTCCATGATAGCATCAAATCACATTGATTCTTTTCTCATGCATGTGTTCCTTGGTTTGCACACCATTTTATTTGCTGGTACTTTCATGTTTTAACATTCAAATGTTCTTGGTTCTTCTTCATGCACTGCATTTTGACATTCAATTTCAGTGTACCTGTCATGTCTCTCCCTTGTTAGCATTATAGGAGGGTTTATCCCGTTGGTGCTAAAGCTTCCTTGGTTTCATGTTGGAGTGACCTATGTGTACAATATTTGTTCCTATGTACTAGGAGGATGCAATGAACATCAATGGTTTGTTACCCATGTATTTCGATGAGATGGAGCATGTCATATAGACACTCTTGCACTCTTATTTTTGGAGGCATCCTTCCATTTCCATTTGACTCGAGTAGTGTCATTGGGGGAACTCATGCAGATTGTTTTCTTCTTGATCCTAACATTTGTATCTTCAATTTCTAGATTTTTACCTTTAATTTTCATATGATTCAAGTAGTGATGTTGGAGGCACTCGTGCATATTATTTTCTTCTTGATCCTGATCATCATTTTTTTAGAGGAGGTTCTTCATTTCAACACTATATCAATTATCTTTCGATATTTTTCTACAACTTCTTCATGCTTCAGTGATGTTCATCCTTTGTTCCTATCTTTTGGGACAATTCTATTTTGAAGGCTTCTTAGACCTTCACTTTTATTTCTCTTTTGGAGAATAGTTTTCTCCCACATGGTTTTCTCATTTTTCTCCTATTTTGAGATATATTTTTTTTGTACATGGGTACCTCACCATGCCTTGTTTATCAAGACCCATCATGCATTCATCTTTAGAGGTTTGAGCTTCTCCCTAAGATTCACTTAAGTAGGGTGTTAGAATAAAAGGTGTTTCCTAATTAATTATTTATTTAATTATTAGGTTCCTTTTTCTTTAATTACTTAAGCTTACTTAGGTCATGTTCTTTTATCTCTCGTTTCATAGGATGAGGGCACATGTCATTGTAATTTCATAAAATTTCACTCATAATACAATTTCACATTACATAACCCTTACTTTAGCTTAATAAGATGATAAAGTGAATCCCCTTGTTCCTCACCTTAATTTTCATCGTTGACCCTGTCGTTGTTGATCATTGAGGTAATTTTTGTCTAGGATGATTCTACATCACATAGACATCTATGCATTGTGTGAACATCCTAACAAGATTCTCGATCCTGTGGCCATTGCTACATTACATCTCTACCTTCCCACAAAGTATAATGCCTCTACAGTCACAGGTGTACCCGAAAATGACCCTCTTGCATGAAATTCTTCATTCAAACTTTCCTTTTTTCCCTTTCATTCATCCATTCTCACTTCTAGAAATTCATTCTCTCAATCTCTCATTCTTGTAGCTTCACTCTCTCATTTTACACCTTTCATTCCTGCATCCTTGCTCTTCTACATCAAGTTTCTTGTATGTTTATGGCTCTACATATTTGTCTCAAGCTCTCTCAAAGAATTTCACTCTCTCTCAGCTTCACAAGCTTTTTGGAGGGAGGGTAACACTTCCTTTTGTTGCATTATCATGATTATTTAGTAGCATATTGATATCTTGTATGTTCTCTTTATTTATCTTATCATTCCATATTTCCTATTGTTTATTTCTCTATCTTGTTGTCTCTTTGGTTGTTCGTAGAGGTGGAAACACCAAAATGGGGGTTTGACCAAGGCAAGCCTCGAAACAACCCCAAAAAAAATTATTGTTTTCTTGTGTGCAGGTTGTTCAAGTGGAGCTTTATGAAAGGCTCCATAGTTGGACCACCTGTGAATTCATTCTTTTCTTTCACCTCTTGTCATTTCATTTAATAGTTTGATTACTTTTTCATTTAGTATTCTTATTGTTGTACTTTTCCTTATTTTCATCATTCTATTTAGTTTAGAGAACTGTCAAACTTTAGTCTTCGAGTAGTTAGTAGGCCCTATGAGTTTTTGGTGACTAACTCTATTTTTTATCCATATGAGATGCCAACGCACCGACGAGATGAAAAAGTGTTGTATTGTCATCCTTGGTCAACATTTCCACCCTCTGGCTGAGACCTAGTCCATTTATCTCTTAAGACCTTTGAGATCCACTCATTCAACTTCTAAAGTTCTCTTTCCATAAATAGTCATAAAATAGTAAAACATATCAAAAAACTCCCTTTCACTCGTCCTTGTCACTTGAGCTTATTTCCTTGAGGTAGTTGAGGAAAATTTTCTCCCTATAGACTCTTCTCTATCCTAGAGACTCAATAGTAGTGAATCTCCTCCTGTACATTTTGGTGAACCCGACGTAAACTTTCTTTCCTCGTCTTTGTGTCAAAATTTTCCTTCTCTCATGCTAGGATGCATAGTGGATAATGTGTTGTGACACTCTTATGATCTTCATGATCCAATCTACTACATCCAAGCATGTAATAAGAAGAAGCTATCAAAACAATGATATGGGGTCTAGAAGGTTCAACCCTCCCCATCCACGTCTAGAATTTGAGTTATCTACAGGACTTCCTACTGGATTCTCCCCACCTCGAAATGAAGTTGTAACTCACACCCCTCTAGTCTCTCCCTCGAACTCTTACTCTTCCTTAGGTGAGGTAGTTGCTCTTAGGGTTCCTATAGATAATATCCACTCTTTGGAGTTGAGGCTTGAAGAGCTCACAAGGTTCTTGGGAAATGAAAATTCTTATCCTCGAGAAACTCCTCTTGTCAATGGCTTAAAGAATTTATTAATTAAAGATCAAAGAGGTATAGAGCTGCTTCATGGAATAATAAATATTGTGGAAACCCATGTCTTATCTTACACCTCCATCTTGGATAATACCCAAGATGTTCAATCAAAGATCATTGGTCATCAGCTGAATATCCCGATGCTTGGAGCATCTATATGCATGGCTAACATAGGTCCCTCCATCAATACTTATACTAACACCACCATTACACCTGAGGTGATTCCTATGGTCAGATTGAATCAAGTTCCTTTGGGTTTTTAGGTTTTTGCATTTGGGACTCATAACATCTTTGCCTCTAGTTTTGGTGTGGGTTCTTTGACTAGTCATACTTTTTCCACATATCTCATCCTTAATTCTCTCTTGCAAAATATGGGTCAAATATAGTCTTAGCTGGAAATTTTGGCTAGTTCTTCTTCCCAGATGATGTTCCAACCCTATTGTAACTGAATTCCCTTATCTTTTAATATCTTGAATATCGCCATCCCTCAAGGGATGGAAATTCCTAAGTTCGAGAAGTAGAGTGGTAGGGGAGACTCACAAACTCACGTCTCCTCTTTTATTGCCATGTGTATAGATTTATTCCATCATGATGCTCTTCTAGAATAACTATTCTCAGGTTCTCTTAAGGACACTACCTTGGAGTGGTATTTCTCTTTGCTTGATAATTCTATCTTTTGCTTTGACCAGCTTGTGAATTAGTTTCTCTAGTAATTCCAGGCTGATATTGGGCCGAAGGTTGCATTTACCAATCTCGTCTGATGCAAGTAGGGTGCACACATGAAGGTGAATAATTTCATAGCTCATTAGCAAGCCATTTTCTCTCAGATCTCATATGCCCTACCTAACTCTAATGTTCAGCAAGTGTTCATCAAGAACTTGCAGCCGAAACTACGAAATAATTTTTTGTTGATGAAATGTCCCTCATTCACCCATCTGTGTGCTACCCTGCATGAGTACCAACAAAAAATTGCTCAATATTGGGATTCTTCCTCTTCCTCCCATCAGGATGGTCAGTCAGCTATGTCAATCTCAGGTGAGTCTAGAAAAAACAAAGCATCGAAAAATATGGTATTTGTTCCCACTGATAAGAATTATGCAAGTCGGAATAAAATATTTACAAAATTATCTAAATATTATATTAATGTCTTGCAAAATATATTAAAATATGGTGTAATAACTCTCTTAGATATTAGATCACTTTTTGAGTCATATCCTTAATGGTACGATGAGTAGAAGTTCTATCAATATCATCGAGTCTCGGGTCCTGATACTGAGAGATGCATGTGTCTTCATCATGTGATACAAGACCAAATCGATAATGGTACCATTCAGCTCGATAGTAAGAAGAAAACTCAAATAAATTTGCAACAAAACCTAAAAACCAACTATAGATTTACATAGATCCATATCCGTCTCATTCTGCCAACCTTGTCACCCTTGCTTCTTCGTCTTCTGATCTAACTTTGTCTAAGTATGTGAACGTAGTTTCATTTACTCATGTTCCTCCTCTAGAACATATGAATGCAACACTTGATATTACATTCACCTCACGTGGCCTGCCTTTTAATAATTAAGAGCCCTCTCCACTTTATATCCCCGCGCATGTCAATGATAATGTTATAACATGTGTTATGGTTGACCCCATGAGTCGAGTGAATATTATCATGAAAGAGACTATTTTTATAAATAATTTACACAAGGATAAATATGAGGAATTATAGACTATGATTCACACACACGATGGACTATATGTTGTGCCTATTGGTTCTATTACTCTCTTGGTCTTGGTTGGACCTAAAACCTTGGAAGTCCCATTTGTAGTGATACCCAAGTCTGACCTCTTCAGAGTTAGACTAGGCATACCATGGCTAGTCTCTATGAATGTAGTTGCCTCGGTTATCCACAAATGTTTGAAGTTTCCCCATGAGGGTTGTTAGACGGGGAAATCTGAAAACTAAAAAAACTATGATCAAGCAGCAACCACTCTACTAAAGATCAAAGCTAAAATCCCAAATCTAAAGTAAGCAAGCACAAATGAAAAGGAAGAAATCAAATGAAATAGCAACTCCCTCATCAAACTTGATTCATCTTCCTTGCCTTTCCTCAAATATGCTTTTCTAAACTTTCCCTTAGCTTCAGAGTATTTGAACACCTGCAAGTGATAGTGATAAAGTGGCATGAATGTTGGAGAATGTGGTTGTAAACCAAAAATGATGGAGAAAGCCTTCTTTTATAGAAGAACTATTTGAATGGTTAGTCAAGATCGATTTTCTAGAAGGATGCCAAGATCAACAGTGGAGGATTCATGCACCACAAAGTATTGGGCTAGGGACAGCTACAAATGGATAGTCAATATCAAAGGAAGACTAGAGGGAATCAACAAACCAAATTTGAAAAGAGGAATTGGAGGGAAGGTAGTGGGGGAATTAAATAAATTATTTAATCCATGCAAGGCATCTTTGACCATATTTTAAATTTGGTAAAAGATACGGGGGAATAAATAATCATTTTAAATTATTTATTTATGGAGCAAGGAAAAGGAATATTTAATTTAAAAGTTATTATGCAACTATTTAAATTACATATAGAGGAAAATGAAGGAGGAATTAAATAATTAAGTCGAATTAATTATTTAATAGAGGAGAGGTGGTAAAAGGGAGTTAAATAATTTTAATTATTATTTAACTATAGAAGAACAAAAGGGAAAATGAATAGATAAATAATTAAGAATAATTATTTAGCTATAAATGAATAATGAAAGGCAAATAATTAAATAAATAATAATTTATTTAATTATAGAAGGAAATGGGTATTAGCGACACAATTAGACAAATAATTAATTTATTTAATTGATCAAAAGGGAAATAAAGACCAAGAAATTAATTAATTCAATTATTAAAAATTATTTAATTAATAGAGGAATATGAACAAAGACCATAATTAGATAATTAAAATTGTTTAATTACATGAGGAATAAGACCAAGACGATGGAAAAATAATGCTTGCAGACTAAGACATTTTTGAGTGTCTATATTTTTCCCCTCTTTGACATAATGTGATTTTGAGTGTTGTGTCAAAGAAAAATAAAAATTTAGACCATGCCCTAGCGTACCTTGGAGAAGGCGAGATAGACCCATGCTGCCTTAGAAATTTTTTGAAAATTTAAGAAAAATTGTGAATTTTTTTCCAACAAGCTGATTTAATCACATTGACAACATAAGAAATTAAATTGGGATCATCAAGACCTTAGAAAATGGTTTAGACCTCAACATTTGACACTGCTAGTTATGAAGGTTTACAAAAATTGCCACTTTTAGAAGGGTATAAATGGGCCTAGGGTTACCAAAAATAGTCATTTATGCATTTTGAGTTGAGTGAATAGTGAGAGGAGTGCAAACCCTAGTTGAGAGCTCCTGCCAAAAACATGTTGATTTCACACACAATGCATCACAGATATAGAGTTCAGACCTTAAGCGACCAAAGGGCTCATGGAACATGGTAAGTGCTTCATCCTTTGTGATTTTTTTAATTTTTGCTAGATTTAGGGCTCTAAAAGGGGGCAAATAGATGTGGTTAACCCTATTAACCACATCTAGTATCGTGTGGGCTGCAAGTTACTGTGGTTCATCGTAATTTCTTCAGTTCGACACAACTGGCATGTTTAGACACAATTGATGTTCTCACATTGCATTTGAAAAATGTGACGCAATTAGTAGGGTAAGCGACACATGTGATGCTCTGGCCTGAATGTGGAGTTTCACGATGCAATTGCGGTGTGGAACACCGCATTTGACTAGATGCGTGCATTTCATAGGGATTTCGATGCTATTGAATTTTGGAGTGCATATGATAGACAATTTGATGCAATTGTCTGTTAAAAATTTTTTCCCCAATTTGGATGAAATTTTCTCTGATGCTTGGGTCAAATAGGTTTGTGAAAGCTTTTGGATTGACATAGTGCACTTGCTTGTGATCATAGGTGCCCCTAGATCCGATTCTGACCCACAAGAGTTGTCCTTCGAGTTTCAGATTATACCAGTATCTACCTGATGACTAGAAGGAGTGTTGTTTACCTTAGTACTATACCATGCGACATTCATGCCCATGATTCAAGCAAATTGATTATTACTAACTGTGTTAGCTGAGCGATGGCACTCATAGATGAGCTCATTTAGGGGACTCAACTCAAAGGCTACAATGACCTTGGAGGATGTATGGTGCATCCTTAGACTTCCTATTCATGGAGAGCGTGTGTCATACGACCCAGAGCAAGGATACATCACTATCACGATGACCTTTTACCATGAGGATGAGATAGAGCTCAGGGTGGAGTATGAGATCCCTTGGGATACACTGGCTGAGAGATGTGATCTCTTTGTCATAGTCCTATGAAGTACTATTGGTGGAGTGGTATGTCCACATCGATGAGGGCATGGATTTCTTGTGGGTTGGGGTGAGATGCTAGTCATCATGCTTTCTCATGACACATTTTATTCTTGGGGGCCATGTATATTGGTCATGCTATACTTCCAGCTACATGACGTAGCATACAAAGGAGGACAAAGTATCAGATGTGGGATCACACTCCTGATGGTTTGGGCCTGGGAGCATATTGCATTGTTCATACTACCAGTTTAGAGGCAACTTGGAGAGGGATTACCATATGTCTATATCTATGGGGGTTTAGTCACCCAAACACATGTAGGAGACATTGGTTACTGGAGGCATGGCATTGATCTGTTGGATTCATTCATATGGAGGCCATACCGGGACTGTATTCCATTCTTCAATGATGACACCCACCTGTTATTTTATCAACAGCCTCAATATCTGATTTTCCATACTATCTAGAGCTAGTATATCACAGAGAGGTATGATCCTTAGAGGGTTAGACAACAATTTGGGGAGCAGGAGGGACTGTGAGCACAATAGAGTTTTCTCGGTCCAGTCAAGAGGTCCATTCTTGGGGTTCGATGATTCCTGTGACCACAGTGGAGTAGGATATAGATGAACTATAGCCTATTCAATGGATATGGGAAAATGAAGAGCTTGAAGCAGGTACCACCCCCAAGTATGATGTCTGGTGGATTCAGCACAGACCTATCCCACTTACTAATCTAGATCAGCCCACACCAGTGGACAAATAAAGGAGGGGGGCAGTGAGAGGGGTTTGAGGCTAAGGACGGGGCTGTGGAGATGGAGGTTGAGGAGGTGAAGGAGAGGATGATGGAGGGGATGGAGGGAGAGGAGGCCAAAGAGATTGGGTAGGTAGGGATGGAGGGCCACCTCATCCACCTCGACCACCGAGGGATGGAGGAAGACAGGTAGTAGGGACCCTCGACAAGAAGGAGAGGTCAAAGTGGAGGTACAACCAGAGGAGGGATTGTAGCAGAGATAGCCAATGGGAGGGGAGGTAATAGTGGACATTGGCATAGACATCGATGTGGGTGAGGTAGGCCAGGATAAGGGGATGAGAGAGGTAGAGGAGGCACAGAGAGAGAGGGTGATTTCCATGGAGGAGGGACTAGAGGACATCCCAGTCCAAGAGGGAGAGGATCAGCCTATTAATGATTAGATTGCACAGTTGCAGGCACAATTATAGGCAACATAGGCTGAGATATAGCGGCTTTAGGAAAAGAGGGATTCGGCTGTCAACAGGGCAATGTGGGTAGAGAAAGTCTCCTTACATTTTATGAGTAGGGGAAATGGATCCACAGTAGACATCCTGTGAGAGCTCAGGAGGGCCTACCAATCTAAGTGATATTATAGAGACTACTATGAGAGGGAGGTTCCTCCAGAGCGCAGAGAGCCCAACTTCTTACAAGTTGAGAGTAGATCTCAAAGTAGGAGATCACAGAGTAGCAGCAAGGTGTCATAGAGGTTGCCACCATATCACAGGTCATCAGGGTCATGACATAGGGCTTTAGGATCTCACCAGCCTCAGGATGGCAAGCCACCCTCTAGAGGTCCCTCCCCATCTAGAGATAGGGGGAGCATTGGCTAGCTTCATTTTATTATACTTTCAGAAGTTGATACATATATATCTATATTTTGACCAAGCCTACGAGCTGCATTTTTGGGATCATTATGATATTGTATTGTGACACTTATCATTTTTGGTATATATATGCAAGATGCATGACTTTGGCAGTGATTATGTGATGTGTTATTTATTATGCATGTTTCTACATGGTAGATGATGATATGATGATGTTATGAGATGATTCTATATGTTCATGAATTGCTATATTTTGTGAAGTATTATGGATGGTGGTTTATGTTTGATGCTCATGTATGATTTTCTATTTTATGATGTATGGATAATGCACTTGATATGTTGTACCATATGTATGATGATTCTATATGGTGATGATTTTTATGTGAATGCACAATGTGATGTATGATGTGTTATGCTATGGATGTTAGATGATGCAATGCAAATGTGAATGATGTATGCAAATGCTATGACATGGATGCGTATATAATTTATGTAAATGTAAAGGTATTGTAAGATGGGGTTAAATCAGTTCTAGCATAGATAAAGTGACATCCAACACCTCTAAACTAAAAAAAACGCCTAAAAAAAGAGAATACAAACAATGAGAGCAATAAAAAAAATGAATTCAAATCAAACACTCCTCATTGAAGTTGATTCCTTCCCTTTTCTCTCCTATTTCTCCTTTTGCAAACTTTTCCCTCAAATTTGTTGTTTTACTTGTGAAAATATCTGCAAATTGTAAGTAGAAAGTTGGAGACAAAATGATTGTTAAGGAAAAAATGGAAAAGGAAGGTTGCTTTTATAGACAACCATTCAAACGAATGGACAAGATTAATCCTCTAGAAAGATTCCAAGATCAACGGATGAGAATCCATGAGAGGGAGACTATGAAACGGATGATCAAGATCAAGTTTCTAGAAAGATGCCAAGATCAACAGTGGAGGATTGATGCACCCAGAATATATTGTTAATGGGAGGATTATGACGCCGACAACTATGACAAAGACAGTTATGATAGGAATTAATGAGCAAATGGAGGAAAAGAATGAATTAAAAATTGAAAAATAATTAATTCATGAGAAGAGAATATTTGACCAAGTGGAAAATAGATAATTCATTGGAATTATTTATTTGAGGAAAATGGAAAATAGGCGTTTAAATAAATCAATTTATAAAATCAATTTACTTAAATTTGGAGAGATGGAAATTAGACACCAAATAATTAATTTGAATTAATTATTTAATGGGGAGAGGAATGACGCATAACTAAATAATCTTGATAATTATTTAATTATAGAAGAATGAAAAGGTCAATGTGTAGGAAAATAATTATTATTATTATCTGACTATAGTGAATGATAAAAGATAAATAATTAAATAAATGATGATTTATTTAATTATTGAAGACAAAGAGTGTTAGCAACACAATTAATTCAGTTTAATTGATCAAGATGGAAGAAAGATTAGAAAGTGAATTAATTAAATAATTAAAAAATATTTAATTAATAGAGGAATGTGATCAAGGATAATCAAATAATTAAAATTATTCAATTATCAGAAGACGACGACCAAGAAAAATGACGCTCGCAAACTTGGGCATTTTTTAGTGTCTACATTTTTCCCCTCTTTGACATAATGCAGTCCATCGCGTTGTGTCAAAGAAATTCAATCAAAAGATGCCCTAGGATGCCTCAGGAAGTTAAGGTATGGGTATACCCCCTCAGGAAATTGTCCCAATAAGACAAGTTGGTGGCCAGGAATCTGATGGTGAAGATGGAAATGAGCTTTGAAGTCAATATGGGGGTCAAATTCAGGATCAAAGTCATCACAAGGGTGCGCCCAATAGTCAAGGCATATCAAAAACCCTAATTTTGGACCTATAAATAGCAATTTGAGTTTGAAAAAGGGTCATTTGTGCTTTCTTGATTTAGAAATTCTTAGAGCTCTAAGTGATTTTCTAGAAAAGATGTAACCTGTTCCAAAGGTCTCCCATTGTGCATACTGGATCCAGACGTATCGTCGACCTGAGGGAGCACCTGCCCTAGTACTTACTACCAGCCCACTTTTTTTTTTTTTGTTTTCTGCGCATTTAGGCTAGGAAATAATTTAGCAGGCAATTGCGTCACAATTTTTGCGATGTAATTGTGTGTGTGTTCAACGTAAACGATAAGCGGTTCGCCGCAATCGTCTCATCACGACGCAATTGCACTAGGGTTAGCGTAGGGGTGGTTGCATTGCGACACACAAAATTGTGTGACGCAACTGAATTTTTGAGTCACATACACAATCAGGGATAATGCAACTGACAGGCTGCAATGAAAGTGATGTATGGAAGGACGCATGTGAGAGGCGAGTGATGCAATTACAGTTGCGAGCTGGTGAATAATATGTGTGACGCATTTGACAAAACTGTGACACAATTCCCTGGTTAAAAATTTACCCCAGTTTAGGAAATTTTGACTTAGTCAACTTAGGTGCAATTGGTCAACTGAGGGTCTTAGATTGACATAAGGGTGTGATCCACTTTTATTAGATACATCTTGACATTGTACCTGTGACACATTATTTTTTTGAGCGATATATATGATGCGATTTTGGCGGTGGTTGATGATATGCATTGTTATATGATTTATGTTTTTATGTTTATGATGATAGCATGTTATGGATGAGCATGCTGTGATTATGATGTTTATTGATGCATTCTATATGATCATGTGATTGTTTAGTAGGCTTGTATGATTATGCTTTTATGACTATGTTATGAATTTTTATGCTTTCTATGATGTGTATAGATGGAAAATGCAATATGGATGACCTAATTTCAATAAATGCAATGTGATATGTTTATGGATACATTTTATATGATAGTGTAATGCATATATGATGATGCATGTTTATTTGATATGTATGAGTGATGAATGCAATGGAAATAACCTAATTTGACAAAAGCAATGCGATATGCAAATGTATTGATGCGATGGAATGTTTAGGTTATCATTGACATGTATGGATGATGACTTGATGTTATGAATGTAATGTAATATGTAGTTGCAATTTAATGTTAATATAATGACATGCAAATGCAAATTAATGCAATGTGTATGGAATGCAATGTGACGTGAAATGTGATATGATATGGAATGTAATGCTATGCGATATGGGATGTAATGCTATGATGGAATGTATAATGCAATAAAATACTTATACGATGATGCTAATATGATGATAAAATGCTAATTCTATATGGATGATCGCTATGTTTTTGTATTTTCTTATGAAAATATATGTGACCTAATATGATAATGTTGCCTATGATGAAAATGATTTCTATGATGATCTCTAACGTAATTATGTATGCAAGATTTTTTTGTGTGCCATAGGACTTTGTCAAGATGCAGACGGAAGAAATGTTAGCACAAAAGAGATGGATGTTAGCATGAGAGAAGGGAAAGGAGATGGAGATGGAAAGTTAGGTGGGAAATGACAAGGGACCAACTTTCATGCTTTTATATTTCTCATCATTGAGCATCAAAATTATCACAAATGGAGCACAAACACCTTGGTATGATATAGACCAAGGTGTGCAAGGTGATCATTTGTGAGAGACAAGTAGCCAAAAGACAAACTCAACAGAAAAGGAATGCCTCGGCTCATACTAGGGACCCAATTATCCTAGTCTTTTTTCCAAGACAAACCACAAACAACAAACAAAGAAAAGAGGCCATGATCCATCATCGTACCTCTAAATCCCTTAATAGTACATCCTCGAGGTAACTAGTAACATGACTAAAGACCAATCAAAAAGACAAGACAATTTTAGATCAACAAAGTGCTTACCAATAGAGATAGTGTTTGTCAGGGATACTAATAGGATTGATTAAGATGATTGATTGAGTTGAACAAAGGTGACCAAATTTATTGATAGGTTGACAAGGATTGATTGATAAGTGGGGCAAATGTTGACCAATTTATTTGATTAATTGGGCCTAGGTTCAGGAAGGACACATCCTGATTAAGGCAAGATCGGTTGACAAGGTTGACAAGATTGATTGATAAGGTTGACAAGGCTAATTGATTTTGACAAAGATTGATTGATAAGGTTGACAAGGTTGATTAATTGTGCCTGATTTTAGGAAATACACATCCTGATTGAGGCAAGATTGATTGACGGTGTTGAAAAGATTCATTTTTTTTTTTGAAAAAGATTGATTGATATGTCCAAGCGATGTGACAATACCTAATTTTTAGGAAAAACATATCCTATTTAAGGCAATGAACACATTTGATAAAGTTGGCCAAATGACAAGTGTTGAGAAGGCGCCTAACTACAAGAAAGACACATCCTGCTTAGGGTGAAGGACTAGATTGACCAATGACAAAGTCTAATCTCATGAAGGACACATCCTAATAAAAGACAAGAGATAGGACCAAATGAGACAAATGACACAATGCCCCATTCCGATTAAATGACCAGATTGATTGATTGATGATAAGACAATTGATATAGGATAAAAGATCATGGTTGGTTATGTTGGTTTGTTGATTCATGATTTGGTTTAAATGATGATTGCTTACAGACCCAGAATATGACCAGACTCGACAAACCCTAAAGGACTGACCTAGGCAGCCTTGGGGGCTCATCGATTGATGGCCTTGCCTACGTTATACATTCAGAGACCTCGTAGTTCAACACAATTTGGCTTTGCCTTATTTGACAAAAGATTAAATCATGATTTTATTTGGACAACCTAAAAGGACTGACCTAATGTCTCAGGGGCTCATTTAAGATGAACCTTTCCTACATAGCAAATGCACAGAGACAATGTAGTTTGAACCTACTAACACAAACTAACTTGGACTCGAACTTAGACTCTGTTTTTGGAGTTTTCGAAGCTTTCTAATGTTTTTGGATTTTTGAAGTTTTATGATTTTTTTGGATTTTAATGTTTTATGAATTTTTTGGATTTTGATGTTTTATGATTTTTTTGGATTTTGATGTTTTTTTTGTGTTTTGAAGTTTTTTGATTTTGGATTTGATGTTTTTATATTTTTTGGATTTTGATGTTTTAAAAGGTTGATACCATGTGTTATTTCCCATGAAGACGTGAGTCAAGGAATTTCCCCCAATTAGGTATAGGAGGACTGTATTGTTCATGAGGGGAAGCGGCAAATACAAAGGATGATCATAAAGGCAAAGGATGCTAAATTTCGGTGGTTCTCATACCATGGAAAGGATGACTAAGCTTTATTATGAGCAAGTGACATGCGTGAATGGATGAAAGGACCAGATAGAGTGACAGTAAATGGAGGAGCACATAATGACTACACATGGTTCCTATTTGCCAGGTTTTCACCATGGTACTTATTCAAAGCATCATCAAAGTGGTTTTCACTATTGGGAAAATTATTTCTCTTTACTATTTTTTTATTTTTTTCAATTTTTTTTTACTTTTTTATTTTTGACTTTTTTAGGGGATACCGTGAGAATCAAGTGTAGTACTTGTGAAGATGCATGCTATTGATAGGATCGGACAATGATTCTCCTTCAGGAGTAGAAAGCTAATAAGCACCAGATCCATATGATGTTGTGATGATATAAGGGCCCAACTAATTAGGTTCAAACTTTTTGGGCTTCTCTCGTTCTACTTGATTCTTCGGATTTTCTTTTAGGACTAAGTCACCAATGTCAAAGTTTGTAGGCCATACTTTCTTATTGTAACTGCATCGAAGGCGATTCTTATATTCTTGCAAATGTATTAAAGCATTCTATCTTTTTTCATCTAGTAACTCTAGCTCATGTAGATGGGATACACGGTATTCTTCTTAGTCAATCAAGCCTTGCATGGAGACTCGTAGGGATGGTAACTCGACTTCTATAGGAAGTATTGCTTCAAATCCATAGATAAGGGAATATGGTGTGGCTCCTATAGGGGTGCATACACTAGTGTGATAGGCCCATAAAGCATGATTAAGTTGTAGGTTCCAATCTCGGCCAACATCATTAACAATCTTCTTTAAGATTTTTAGGATTGTCTTATTAGATGCCTCAGCTTGAAAATTACCTTTGGGCTAAAATGGAGTAGCAAAATGGTGTTGGATATGGAATTTTTCACAAAGTTCACACACATCCTAATTCTTAAAAGGGCGACCATTATCCATAAAGATGGGCTACGGGATACCATAGTAGCAAATGATGTAATTCAGGATGAACTTGGCTATCTGCTTTCCAGTAATGTAGGTCAGTGGGATGGCTTCAATCCATTTTGTAAAGTACTCAGTAGCGACAAGAATGAACTTATGTCCATTAGAAAAAGTGGGATGGATCTTTCCTATGAGGTCAATTCCCCATTGAGAAAATGGCCATGGCGAAGTGAGCAACTATAGTTCCTAAGCTGGTGCATGTATAAGATCCCCATGAATTTGACACTGGTGACATTTCTTCACAAAGTGATAGGCATCACGTTCCATTGTAGGCTAATAATATCCCTTTCTCATGAGCTTCTTAGCTAAGATTGGAAAAGCAAAGTGAGCTCCACATATACTGTGGTGTACCTCTTGCAGGGTTGTTTGTGCTTCATTTGAGTCAAGACATCGGAGGAGGGTACTATCTAGGCTACAGCGGTAAAGGGTATCTCTGATGATGGCATATTTGGATGCTTGTCAGATAAAGGCTTTGCATTGGTTGAGGGACAAGTCAAGAGGGATAATCTAGTCATGCAAGTAACTATAGATGTCTCTGTACCAAGGAGATTCGATACCAACAAGTTCACACACAAGTTCAGTTTCGGGGACATTGAATGTAGGGATCAATAGTTGTTCTACCAAGAACTCATATTGTGAGGCATTGTTAGGAATGTCCAAGAGAAATCTAATTGTAGCCATTGTGTTAGCTTCTTTGTTTTGTATTCTTGATATCTGTTCAAATGTAATATTGTCAAAGTATAATCTAAAAATATCTACCATGTGCTTGTAGGGTGTCAATTTCTCATCTTTGGTGTCATAATTGTCATTGACTTGCTTAATCACTAACTAAGAATTGCCATAGACTTGAAGATCCTTGATTTTCCATTTTATTGCCATTTGTAATCCTATAAATAATGTTTCATACTCAACCATGTTTTTTGTGCATGGAAATGCTATTCAGAATGACTTGGGAATGGAATCTCCTTGAGGTGTGATGAATAGAATGTCGATTCTCGAACCATGACTTGTGTAAGACCCATCAAAGTATAGCTTCCATGATGTCGGTGTTTATATTACAAAGATTGATTCATCCAGGAAATCAAATATCAAAGGATGATCTTCTTTTACTAGTGCGTCTACAAGTTGGTCGGCTATCACTTGTCCCTTTATGGATTTTCAGTCCACATACTCAATGTCATACTCACTTAGGATCATAACCCACTTAGCTAGTCTTCCTGTTAGAGCTGCTTTATTGAGAAGGTATTTTAGAGGATCAATTTTGGTGATCAGTTTTGTCTTATGATTCAACACGTAATATCTTAATTTCTATGTTGCAAATACCATTGCTAGACATGCTTGTTCAATAATATTATAGTTAAACTCATATCCAACTAAGGTGTGACTGATATAATAAATTTCTCTTTCTTTGTCATCATTATCATTCTATGCTAATAATGCCCCTAGTGTTGATGTGGTTGTTGTCACATATAGTATCAAATGTCTTATGTCAATAGGAGGCATGAGAACTAGTGGAGTCAATAGGTAATGATTCAATTGAAGGGAATTCCTTTTTGTAACAAGTGTTGAAATGGATGGATCTTGTCTGCTAGTTGAGAAATGAACCTATGGATTGATTGTAGTCTTCCTTGTAATTTTCTTAATTGACTGATGTTGGTTGGTGGTGGCATGTCCAAGATAGCTTTTACTTTGGTGGGATCAACTTCTATTCCTTTGCAAGAGACAATATATCCTAGGAGATTTCCTAATTGGACCTTGAAAACACATTTCTTAGGATTTAGCTTGAGTTGGTACTTTTCCAATCATTTGAAAATATTTTCCAATACTGCTAGGTGACCACTTTGTTCTAGAGACTTAGAGAGAAGTTCATCAACATAGTCTTCCATAAATACATGCATATAGTCATGAAAAATAGTTGTCATGGCTCTCTAATAGGTAGCTCCAGAATTTTTAAGCCCAAATGGCATGACATTCCAACAAAAATTTCTCCAAGCACATGTGAAAGTTATCTTTGGTTGATCTTCAGTGGCAATTCCTATCTGATTATAACTTGAGAATTCATCCATGAGTGATAGCATTTCATACCCAGCAGTAAGGTCTACTATGATGTTGATGTTTGGTAAAGGAAAATAATCTTTGGGACAAGCTTTGTTGAGACCTTTGAAATCTATACACACTTTGATTTAACCATTTGGTTTTATGGTAGGAACAAGGTTTGATATCCAATCTGCATAATCAATTGAGTGAATGAATCCAACATCCAAGAGTTTCTTTAGTTCCACCTTGACAAGGAGTGCAATATGGGGGTTCATTTTTCTTAAATTCTATTTATATGGATTAGCATTTGGAAAGAGTGGCAAGTGATGCAGAACAAGTTCGGGATCCAATCCAAGCATATCAGCATATGACCATGTGAAATTGACTTTCCTTTTTGAAAAGAATGTTATAAACTCATGCTTTTCCTTAACGATCAAAGATGTTGCTAACTGTATGATTCTAGAATTGTCTTGTGTACCAATGTTTGCTTCTTTTGTGTCTTCTCTAAGCAATGGAAATCTCTCTCGTTCTATAGGGAGACAGTCCAGTTCTCCATCCTCGAGCACCTCAGAGAGGTTTTCACCTTCGGATACGTCCTTTATTTTTACTTTTTCACAGTCAACAAGCGCCTTTCAGTTTTCACCTGAATACCTATTATTTTTATTTTTGCTTTTTTTCATTTTTACTTTTACGACTAGAGGATAGGATAGCCTCGCCAAAGTATGCTATGTAATTGAGTTATATAGCAAAGCCAGCCTTATGATCCCCACTCGGTATTCCCTCACAAAGTCCCAAGAACTTAGCAATGGCTTCGTCGTTCTCGAAAGTGTCCAAACTTGGTGACTCTTGTTGACCCCAATCTATGAGTTGAGGGTAGACAAGGGGTAAACCATCATCGGTATTGTCAAGATTCATTGTGTAGGTAGATAAGGTAAAGACGGAAGTAGAGTCATCAAGCTCCCAAGAGGCGGAATCGTTGGTTTCCCAAAAGTGTTTGATCCACTCTTCTCTGTTCAAAGGGACTTTTGGATGGGGACTTGGCAAGCTTGGTAGGGGATTAATTGTAAGCATTTGACCAAATTGTTTTTCAAGGGAAGGCTTGTCAAATGTTCCAAACATTTTATCGAGATCCATGAAAGTAGTGGAGGAGAGGGAGACCCATTCATATTCATTGGAATTGGAATCATAATCCCAAGGGTCCTCATATGTCGCAATATCATCTAAAGCATCAACAAACTCATTCGAAGATAACCCAATACCCTGGATAGTCACTTTTACTGGCACAAACCCTAACCCATGATTCTTTAGTACTTTAGGAGGATGTAAGGGTTCTAACATTCCTTGTTTATTTAGGCCAAGGTTGTTGTGTCCATCATATCTATGTCACTTTTGAGTACTGTTTAATTGGCAATTTCTTACTTTCAATTTCCTCCTCTTCTCGGTATAGCCATGTGAGAATATGATCATCTAAATATTCTTTGGCAAGTTCCCCCCATTTAGTGAAGGTGGTAGGGGGATTATGGATGATAACTTTGGGTTGTACCAGATGCGGTTTACCATATGACTTTGGTGATGTAGACAATTTTCCAATGAAAAAGAGACTCTTCATGTTGTACTCTCTACATCCTTTGTCTTGGATCTGGATCTTTGGTGTGGAAGGTCTAGTGAAAGGAGTGGATGATTTTACAAGGGTGGATGGATCAATGTAGTGAGATGGAATGGTGGATGAAGTAGAAGATGAGGCCTCTCGATTGATGGGAACTTGACGCTCAACAATTCCTTTTAGGTTTGAACAATACTAAAAAGGATCAGGGTCACCTAGAATAGTGATTTCAGTGCCATTGTGTGGAAACTTGAGGCATTGATGGTAGGTGGAAGGGATAGCCCTCACAGCATGAATCCATAGGCAGCCAAGGAGAAGGTTGTAATGCAAATCTAGATCCAAGACATGAAATACTATGTTTTTTATTGTTTGACCAACTCTCACAGGAAGTGAAATTATGCCTTCAGAAGAATACTCAACATCATCATAAGCTTTGATCACAATTTTCTTTGTTTGGTCTATACAATTCTCAGAGTATCCCAATGCTTTCACCAATTTTAATGAGAAAAGGTTCATACCTGTTCCACCATCTACTAGGAATCATCTAATCTTGTGTTTATTAGCGCATACTTCAAGGTGAAGGGGGTCGTTATGATTATATTTTGGTGTAGAAAAGTCTTTTTTAGAGAAGGTGACATGGTGTGGCATAGCAAGGTATCCAACCATGGCCTAAAATTCATTGACATCTAGGTTAGCGGGTACGGAGGCTTCTTACAATGCTTTTTCAAGGATGGCTCTGTGTTGTGGGGATATGCAAAGGAGCTCTAAGATGGAAATTTGTGTGGGATTTTTCCTTAGTTGCTTTAGGAGATTATATTGACCTTTCGGTTGGGGATTTGGAGAAGGACCTAGAATAGTTATCTTGGTTCTATGGGTGGCAACATCACAATTTTATTTTGGCTTGTTTATGGTGATAGTGGCAATGTGATCATCAAAGGGTCTCACATTAAGGATGATAGTGTTGTAATTGTGTTTGATGGTTGCATAATTGGCATTATTGTTGTTCCCTAAACTGGAGGTTTTTCCTTTATCATGGTCTTGCAAGGGACTCTTGAATATGGTATGATCAACATTTTTCTTGGCTTTTGAATTATCAACTAAAATGGTTCAATCTTCAATAAGGTCTTGAATGATATTTTTGAGTGTCCAACATCTGGTTGTTTTGTGTCCTTTCCCACGATGGTAATCATAGTATTCATCTTCTTTCCACCACTTCGGTTTGATCAATGAAGGTTCATAGTTTTTGGTGTCTAGTAGTGTGATGATATTAGATTGAAAACATTGTTTGAGGATTGATTCGATGGGTTCACCCAAGGGGGTGTATGTTCTTTTGATGCGGGGAGGACCTCTTTGTTGTTGATTTTTTTGGACAACATTTAATGTTTGGTTTTGACCTTATGTTTGAGTGTTTGGTGTATTGGAGGTATTTTATGGGGAGGGACCTTTAAGTTGAATGGTTGGACCTTTGGTTATCAGTTTGGCATCAACAACTTTGTCATTTGTGACATTTTTATTTTGGGACCAGTATTTGCTTTCGTCACTGTTGGGTTTCAGATTTTCTTTGTTTATTTTGACTAGTCCCTTTGCAATAAGACCTTTCTCAATAAGGGAACCTTTCTCAAGAATTTGATCAAAGGTTGTGCAACATTGGATTTGAATTCGACTCATCAATTCTCCGTTAAGGTTTTCCACAAACATGGTGACAAGTTGTCTTTCAGGAATGTGACAAGGGAACTTTCTAACCAAACCTCACCATCTTTGGTAAAACAAGGTAAGTGATTCCCCTTCTTGTTTGGTTGTGCTCAATGTTGCAAGGGTGACATCATTTTTAATGTTGAAGGAAAAATGATTAATGAATTTGTTGGCTAGTTCACCCCATGTACTAATTCCTGGAGGAAGGTGTGCAAACCAATCTAAGGTTGGCCCTATGAGGCTTCATGGGAACAGTCTCATCAAATAGGTAGGATCATATGAGACTTCCATACATGATGTGTTGAATTCTTGAATGTGTTATAATGGATCCCTTGTTTCCTTATACTTAGGCAAAGATGGTGTGGTGAAATGAGGGGGAAAGGGTGGCATGTATAGATTTCGATCAAATTGAAAGGGGCACAACTCCTCAACGGAATAGGTCTTCTTGTTGGTTCCTATTTGCATATTTTTCATCTGTTGTTGAAGATTATGCACTTGTTGTATCAAAAATTCAAAGGTTGGTGTTGCATTGTTTTGGTTTGGTGTCATGATGTTGGTATTGAGGTCATATGTTGGATTTGAGTTGGGATTGATGGTTTGTGATGTATGACCTTGATTGCCATATCGGTGTGTGTTGTTTTGATTTGGGATAAAATTGGAATTTGGGTTTGTTTCAAAGGTCATGTTTACATTTGGTATGGTGTTTTGGAATTAAGGTGTAGGCCCTTGATTTATGCCTTGGTTTTGAAAATTTGATCCTTGATTTGCATTTTGAAAGGGGGGTATAGGTCCTTGGTTGATGTTTTGACATGAAGGAAATGTCCCTTGATTAGTATTTGATGGTGTGGTTCCTTGATTAGTATTTTGAAATGAAGGTGTAGATCCTTGATTGGAATTTTGAAATGAAGGTTTAGGTCCTTGATTGGAATTTTGAAATGAAGGTGTAGGTCCTTGATTAGAATTTTGGAATGATTGAAGGGACCCTTGATTAGCGTTTTGGAGTGATGGAATTGATCTTTGATTAGCATTTTGATTTGGGGTCCTTTGTGAGATAATGTGAACCTTTCTAGGTTTAGTGAGTGGATTTTGACTTGATGAAGGTGTACCTTGAAATTGGAATAAGGAACCCTAATTTTTGTTGTGAAGTGTGGGTTTAGGACCTTGGTTTTCATTTTGGATCAAAAGGGTAGGACCTTGTGATGTGGAATCTTGGTTTGCATTTTGAAATGTGGGTATAGGACCTTGGTTTGCATTTTGGATCAAAGGGGCAGGACCTTGTGATGTGGAACCTTGGTTTGTATGTTGAAAAAGGGGGTTTGTAAAGGTCTTACCTATAGAATTTGAGGAATTTCCAAGTGTGAAACTTTGTCCTTGTGTAGTGGTATTGGTTTCCTTGTTTCTAAATGTTGAGATGCTTGGGATGTGTGTAGTAGTGGTATTCATGTGTGTAGTTGTTCCAAGGGGTATGTTTGACATTTTTTGTGATGAGGGCATGCCAAGTGCAAATGGATTTTTGCTTTCTTTTTCTACAATGGTTGATACGTCAAAACCTTGAGGTAATTTGGCACCCTTTTTAGATAGTGCGTAGAAGAATTTTTTTGGGTCTCCACTAACGAAGTCTGTCCTCAAGACTCTGAGTTAATGGCTAGGGTTTTTGTGTTTTTTGTGCTATTCTTTTTGGTTTGTCCTTTCTAGACTGTCCCGTGTAGTTGTTGTTGATCTTTTCTCGGACAGCTAGTTTTTTTGGTGGGACTTTTGTGTCCTCTCTTCTCTTTTGTAAACTTTGTGGTTTCGGGTCCCTATAAAACCCGTTTTACCCTTTTATCAAAAACAAGTTGATCAATCATGCTTAAAATTCTTGGGTCACTATAAGCTTCTTCAATTTCTGCTTGGGTCAATTGTTTGTTGAATTCTTCTAGGCTCAAGTTTTGTCATGTGTTGGTTTAGTCTTTTGGTGGTGCGTCTCTTGGAGGTGTTGAATGATTTGAATATATTCCAAGGGTAGTGTCATGAAAAGGGTTACTTCAAAAATCCATGTCTTTTCTCTTGGCTTGTGACCTTGTTTTAACCATGTGAGACTTTTGCAAGTTGAGGGATGATGCAAGATAATGATGAAACTATGTTATCTTTTTGGATTTTCTTGAGTATAAATAATGAGGCTAATGCAAGATGAGGATGAATCTTTTTTTTTTTGGATTTTTTTGGATTTTTGGATATGAGAATGCAAGATGATCATGCAAGGATGATAATGATCAAAAGGATGAAGCTAATGAATGCTAAGGGATACTAAATGTTGATTAATGGTCAAGGATAATGATAAAATGACTAGATGATGCCAAATTGAAGATTAAGGTAATAATGTAACTAAGGTTAAGATGAAGATAATGCAACTAATAGATGCAAAAGGATATGAAAGGTTGACTAATTGACAAATTTAAGGGAAAATGATATCATGTTGAGACTTAAGGTAGAATGAACTATTTTTTGTGTTTTTGGGATAAAGGTGCAAAGTGCAATTAAAGATCAAAGTTTGGCAAGATGATGATGAAAGGGATTTAATATGAGTCTAAATGAAGTCAAGTTGAATGTAAAGGAATCCTAAAATTTTAAACAAAGGATGGCAATCAAGCTAATGTGAACCCAAGGTAATAATTCCAAGTGTCATTGACCATTTATGGTAACCAAGAGGATAATTTTGACAAGGTTGAGTCAAGGCTAGTATACAAGCTTAAGACTCAAATGTGATAAAGGTGACAATGACAAGGATTGATAAAATGAGGGATAATGGTCAATGAATAATAGAATATAAATCCAAGGATTTTCCAAGAGCTCAAAGGTCTTCCTATGTTCAAAATTCAAAGGTCAAAGTGCAGCCTAAGGGTCAAAGTTTAATCTATGCAATGCAAGGATGGAGGAAGAGTAACCTATAATCCAATGTTTCCCTAAATGGAAATACTAGAATGACCTAATGAAGCTTGCAAGTCTCTATTTTAGCAGTTAAAGATCACTATGAAATGATTGGATCATATTTTGGACAAAGATTTTAAAAGTTTATATTTTATTAGACAATTACAATTCTATTTTTTGCAAATATGGTTAAAGAAGACAGTTGTGGTTTTCCAGTTATTAAATGCAGCTCAAGATAGCAGTTTTACGTCTATTTTCTATAAATGCGGTTCAGTATGTCAATTGTGGTTTTCTAGTTATTAGATGTGTTGCACAGTATCCATTGCGGCTCTGTTTTTTACATTTGCGGCTCACAGAAATTTTCTTTTGATAGTTTCATGGTTTTTGATCTAGTTTTTGAGTGAATTTTGATTTCTTTTTTGAATTCTAATTGGAAAACACAGAATACAGTATCAAGCACTTGTTTTTGGTCTAGTTTTTGATATGACAATGTTTGAAAAGTAAAAGCACACATAGACAACAATGCACAATCCCCATGGTTGGCAAAGATAATATTTGATGGGTTCCCACTTGGATTTCTCTAGCCGCGCCTATTCTGAGTGGATAACCTAGGAGATTGGTGACATCAGATCCCCTCCACAACACTCACTTCTTGGGTACACCAAACTCTAAATTCGCCAAAGAGGAATTTTTAGAGGTCTTACCTCCTATGCCAGCAAATAAAAGGATTTTGACTTTCTACACAAAGGTTTCTAGTAAGGGCATCTGATTCAAGGGATACTATGATAAACTCCCTTGAGAGGTCTCCCAACCCTTAGAACAAGGGCTTTTTGTATCATAAAGATACTAGGGGAGAGCTATCATGTACCACTTCCCATTGATCACAATTTTCATCGCAACCACACATTTATATAGCAGTTCAAAAGAGCTTGGATTTAGCCTGTTACCACTTGGGTCATTCCCACCTTTCGAAGTGAGGTGGTAGGCCCTTTAAAAAGGTGAAAAAAAGTGAGGAAGTACACCTATTTTCTGATCATCCCAGATCGCTTGAAGCGCAAGGATGAGAGCATATTTTCATTGCCTTTTCCTCACACTTGCATGGGGTTAATTTTAAGCACCAAATCAAAATATGTGGTGTGATTATACAAATTCCAAAGAGGTTCTTTTGGTCACTCAAGATCGGTAGATGGCGTGAGAGGAGAGCATACACACTTTCTAAGACAATTGCAAATCACCAAACACGAAGAACACTGGTTGATTTTAAGCCTTGCTTATTATTTGAAGACACTTTGTAAATTTTAGACCAATGACATTTTATGCAAGGTTCATTTTAATGCCCATGAGTGTAAAAATGCAGATTGTTGTTCTTTTTAAGCCTTATGAGTGAAAAATACAGTTCTTTTTAACATTATGATCCTGATGCAATTTGTGGAAAACAAAGGAAATAAAAAATTGCTTGAAATGAAATGAAAGTGCTTGATTTTTTTGTTGTTTCAAAAGAAACGGTTTTTTTTAGAGCACCACTCCAAATCCACACGCTAAAATAGAGAGTTATTAACCCAAAAAACCCTACTCTACTCGAAAGCCCAAATGAAAAATCAAAGACAAACTAAAAACTGAAATTTTATACCGAAAAGACAAATTTGTCATTCTTTTTAGAAATTGTGGCATTGTGTTGCCTCACACTAGAGTGATTGTGTTGCACCTTCAAATTCAACTTTTCCCGCCTATCATACCTTCAGCAAATGCGTTGTTATTTCCAATAAATGCATTGTTTTTCGTCAAATGTGTCACTACTTCGATCAAATGCATCGTTTTGTACCTAAAATTTTCAACAACAAAAAAAAATCGTACGAAATGTGGCAAAAACTATTCTTCACATCGGGTTCACCAATGTAAGATGGGGTTAAATCAATTCTAGTTTAGATAAAGTGACAGCCAACACCTCTAAACTAAAAACCACACCTAAAACAAGAGAATACAAAAAATGAGAGCAATAAACAAAATGCATTCAAATCAAACACTCCTTATTGAAGTTGATTCCTGTTGATGCCAAAATTTGACAAGGTAACAGTGTCTTATGGGAAACTCAGTTTATGGGTGACCTTTTGCGCTAAACTAAGTGACCTCAGAGTTTTTAGAGAAGTTGGCTTCTTCTATAATGGGGTTTTGGAAAGGGAAAAGGAAACAAATATAATAAAATAAAGTTTAACCTAAGGTGATGCACAAAGAATTAATGATAGACACGATAAATCATAGATCTAAGGTCCCGATTGGTATTTGTAGTGTTCCAGAAAAGTAGAAACTTAAAATTAAAGCACAGACAATCCATTCATTGACATAAAATAAAATTGCATACATTCATACTACCAAGAAGAGTCATTAGACATGATCTAGATCAGCAAACTTGCATTCAATATATATAGAAGTTCTCAAATGGAATGTCCAGACAATAGCAGCACAGTTTACAATTTAATCAAATAGCATGAAAGAACAGAAAGGCCGAACAATTGGCACAATCTAAAATTCTTTTGCAATAAAATAAAACAGCAATAAAGGCCTGGCATATTTACCTAAAACCAGTGTTCCTTCAAAATTCTAGACCCTTTTCTCACAACAGAGAGAAGTATATATAGCAAAAAACTCCCACTGCTTTGGAGATTAGTAACAGAAAAGATCGCGATCCCTGGAAATGATGCAAAAATAAGAATATTCCCCAAGCCGTTGCAAGAAAAAAAAATTGAAACCAAGCATCTGGTCATTCTAGGCTCAGGTGCATCTCCTGCAAATGATGGCGGTGGTCCCAGCAAGGTTAAACAAACAAGTGACACCATCTCGTGCAAATGATTATGACATGTGGTGGCCAATCGGAGCATTTGGTTCACCTGATTCATCACCCAAATACGAGATCCACCAAAAAGGCATGTGGCAGCATTTCGCTGCCCTTGTGAACCTTTATCCCTCATCGTTGAAGACTTGTGCCAAGGCTACACGTGTTGAGTGGGGAGGGCTCTATCCAAAAGTGGAGGAAAGCAATCATCGACTGGGCACAAAAGAGACGTGTGGCAGCATTTCGCTACCCGCAGTCACTATTTCATCCTCTCGCTAAAATATTTGTGAAGAGCAGACATGTAGCAAGAGTGCATCGCAGACAACAATTGTGGGGCCTGCCAAATTTCTTTGGGAATGAGAGCTTCATGGCACTCGAGCGGAGCCCAATGAGGAAGCAAAAAGGAACGATCAAAAATGGCCCACAGCTACGGCACGTGGAAGTATAGCGTGGATTCCCAAGATGCAAAGGAAGGGGAACCCTCAGGGTGCATAGAGCAGACACGTGGAGGGGGAAGCAGACCTTGACAAAAGGCCAAGTGGATTTCCTGCAATGCACAGGTTGATACTTAGAGTAAAATACACTTGAAGAGAGCTCATTGAATATTTATTCACAATTCCTTCCCTTGTCTCTCCTAGCATGTTCAGTTTTGGTGGCTTGGTTTAGTCACTTGGTTTGTTGGTTTTGTTGTTATGTTGAGGAGGTGAGATGGTATTACCAGGTATAGTCATGATATGAGATCTATGCAGTTGACTATGAATATGCAGATATGTGGACACGGTTGGGTTGAGTTGTTGGTACATTTGGTGGTGATCATGGTGTCATAGATGTTTCTTTTGCATTAGAGATTTTGGCATGTCATGATGGTTTATGCAGGTGCATTGTTCGTGGTGCTGGATTGGTTCCTAATTATGGTTGTGGCGGTGTATCTTCTTGGTATGAGGATCATGGTTTTACTTTTCCTTTTGGGAACTCTTGTTACATTTGAGTTCTTTGATTGTGTGAGGGCCTTTGGTTGATCTTCATGAGCAGATTGTTATCATGATGTCATGGATAGCTTGATTACACTTTTTAGTGGGAGCTTTTGACAATGATGGATTGGCGGTGATCGATATGTTTATGATGGTTTGGTGGTTGTAGGTGTCTTCTTAGCTTGGATATTTTGGTTCTACTTGTTATGTTACCGACATTTCAATTGTGTGTGTAGACCTGGATGATCTTCATGGAGAGGATGGTTGTCACAATGCCATGTGTGACTCAATATCACAGTTTAGTGGGAGTTGTTGGCAGTGATGTGGATTCACCATTTGATGGTGGATGGTCTTTTTAGTGATTGTTGGTGTCATGGATGGACTCTTGGTTTCTACTTTTATGTAATGATGGTTCATTGGCATCTTTGGTTTCATTCACAGGGGATGGTTTTATTCATATTGATTATATATGTTGATTCCTAGTTTAGGGTATTATTGTATTATGTCATGGTTTACTCTTGATCAAAAGTTAGAGTTTTGGCATGGTACTTTTTCTCTTGAGACTAGGATGTATGCATTGTTGTATGAGATCTCTTATTAGGAGATGGTTAGATCATGTTGTCATGGTTATGTTCTTGATTCGCGATTGGATATATGGCATTGATCTTGTGTGGTTCTCTTGGTATTGGGTAAATCGACATTTGCTTGATTACTTCATGATGGTGCTATATTGAATTTGGAGCTTGGCATGGATTGGTTGGTTATAGGTACTCATGGATACTTGGAGACATAGGTGAGGCTTGAGTTCTCCTATGATTAGAGACATGTGTTGAGATGGTTACTCTTGATGAGATTTCAGCGAGGAGTCCAAGGAGCCTACACCTTCGTTGGATGTGAGTTCAACATGGACCTATGAGGAGAGTGTTCTTGGATGATTCATGATGACTTGGATGTCTTAGAGGAGCATTCTCATTCCTCACTCTTGGTCTACTCGGCAGTTTCACTTGAGAGGTATTGCTCATTGTTACTTTCAGGTGCTTTATGTCTTATGCTTTATCTTCTCATGCATTTGGATCTTGAGCTATGGATATATGGTTTTGGAGGGTTCATTTGAGGAGTGTTGGCATGTTTATCTCCTTATGCATTGTGATTACACTCATTGATGTTGAGTTTAGGAGATGTATTGGGCTTATTTCCTTCATTGGGAATGGATTTAGTTTGATCTTCTTTGGTTATGAGAATCTTACATCCATGTTGATTACATGATACATATTTTATGTTTGATCTTGGTGATTGAACGGTTGGTTGTTGTTATGGATTTTCTTTTGGGGTGTTGTGGAGGAGATGATACTTGACACAATTGGAATTTAGAGGTGTACATGTAGGAGATTTTTCTTTCAGGTTATTGATATACAGGTTTGCATATCATTGTGGATGATTCCTTGGTTCTATATGATGGTTTACACTTTCTATATGATTTTATTGGTAGAATTGGTATGCCTTGATCTTTTTCAGATTTGCATTACCCATGCAGTGGGAGCTCTTGGATGTGTACGTCATTCTTTGACAAGTTTTGCACATGGAGTTTATGATTACAGTTTATGGGTGTATATGTTTATGGCATGAGTTTACTATGTTTTGTATACCTTGGAGGTATGGATAGTTGGATGTATTGGCACTTGTTGTGGGTGTTATTTCAGCTTTGGGTTTGTTTCATGATAGCTACTGGTGCATATTGATACATTTGGATTGAGTGTCTGTGTTTGGGATATCAGTTGACCAGGACTTATGCTTCGTTGTGACAGATTGTGTGGCTTCTCTATTTGATGGCTTCTTATCTTTGTGCATTGGCATGATGGAGGATGAGAGCATTCATGCTTGGGATGGTGGTCACTTTGATTCTTGTTGTAGGTATCTTGATGGAACACATGGAGAATTTTGATTCCATGATGGTATATGTGGCTATATGGATTGTTCATTTGATTCATGTTTTGAGGTTACTTGTTTCCCTTATGCAATGTATACAACAAGTGGGAGAATGTTAGGAAAAAAGTTTGTTGTACACCTTGTATAATATATTTAATGTAATTATTCTTGGGGCCACTTAATGTTGCATGTAACATTGGGACATAAGTGAAGTTGCTAAAATGTAATTATTTAATATTGGGGAAAATAAATAAATAAAGTACCCAATATTAAATAAGGGGACATGGTTTGTAATCTCATGGTTTTAGTCACATAGTTTTGTGTAATACCACTTAGTGGTTTTGTGGGAGCTTGCTTCTATAAAATCAACCACAAAGGTAGTTATTGTGAGATGCAGTTTTGCATGTTAGCTCTGGTTAGCATGTGTGAGGGTTTGAAGCATGGCACAGGATGTGTGGTTTCATTCTTGTTCACATGGATTGCTTGGAGAGGGCTTGTTGCTTCAATGGTGTTCATGGAGACTCTGAAGATGTATTGTAATCTTTATTGTTGAATAATACATGAGAGATGGATGCTTTTGGAGGTTGGGTTTTTTCCCTCTTGAGGGTTTTCCCAGGGTATATCTTGTGTCATATTTTCATGGTTATGTTGTATATTCTCTTGCATATGGATTCTGAATACTTAGATGCATAGATTTCTTTTTGGGTTATGTGGAAATTGTCAAGGAAAAAATGGAAGAGGAAAGTTGCTTTTATAGACAACCATTTGAATGGACAGATGAGATTAATCCTCTAGAAAAATTCCAAGATCAACGGATGAGAATCCATGAGAGGTAGGTTACAAAACAAATGATCAAGATCAAGTTTATAGAAAGATTCCAGGTCAACGGTGGAAGATTGATGCACCTAGAATATGCTATTCATGGGAGGATTATGACGTTGACAGCTATGATAGAGATGGCTATGATAGGAATTAATGAGCAAATGGAGGAAAAGAATGAATTAAAAATTGAAAAATAATTAATTCATGAGAAGAGAATATTTGACCAAGTGGAAAATAGATAATCATTTGAATTATTTATTTGAGGAAAATGGAAAATAGGCATTTAAATAAATCAATTTATAAAATCAATTTACTTAAATGTGGAGAGATGGAAATTAGACACCAAATAATTATTTTGAATTAATTATTTAATGGGGAGAGGAATGATGCATAATTAAATAATATTGATAATTATTTAATTATGGAAGAATGAAAAGTTCAATACATAGGAAAATAATTATTATTATTATTTGAATATAGGCGAATGATAAAAGATAAATAATGAAATAAATGATGATTTATTTAATTATTAAGGACAAAGAGTGTTATCGATGCAATTAATTTAATTTAATTGATGAGGATAGAAGAAAGACTAGAAAGTGAATTAATTAAATAATTAAAAATTATTTAATTAATAGAGGAATGCGATCAAGGATAATCAAATAATTAAAATTATTCAATTATCAGAAGACGAAGACTAAGAAAATTGACGCTCGTAGACTTGGACATTTTTTAGTGTCTATAGGTATGGAAATGTATATGATGTATGCAAATGTAATGGTAATGATATGTATAAGATATTATATATGAGATGTGATGATTACGTATGAGAATGTATGCAATAAGCTATAAATGCAAGACAATGTTATCATGACCTAAGATGTGATGCTTATATGGATATATTCTTGTATGATAATGCTTTATGTATTTTTGTATTTTCATATGCAATATGAATGACCTAACATGTTTATTATGATGCCTATGATGTTGTATGATGACCATATGCTTCTAACATGATTATGCAGGATATGTTTATGTCACAGTATTTTATTAGAATGACCTTGGGAAGAGAAGGGGCGAAAGCACGAAGGAGATGGATGTTAGCATGGAGGAGATGGATGTTAGTGTGAAGGAGACAAATTTTAGCGTGAAGTTAATGAAATGACAAGGGATGAAAATTCGTGCTTTAATGGATGTCAACTTGCATGTTTATCATCGAGTGTCAAAATTGTAACAAATGGAGCATGAACACCATGGTATGACATAGATCGAGGTGTGCAATGTTACCACTTGAAAAAGACAGTCAAATACAAAAGCCAAAAGACAAGGAATGCCTTGACTCATACTAAGGACCCAATTGCGCCAATCTTTTTATCAAGACAAACCACAAGCAACAATCAAAATAAAAAGAGATCATGATCCATCATCGCCCCTCTAAATCGTTCGTGGGACATCCTCGAGGTAGCTAGTAACATGACCAAAAACAAATAGATAAGACTAGCTAGAACAACCAAGTCAATAGCTATTTAGATTAGTTGGAAGAGTTTATTTGATAAGATTGATGAGGTTGATTGACTGATTGATTGACGAGTTTGATTGATAGGTTAACCAGATTGATTGATTGATAAGATTGATAGATTAACCGATTGACTAATTGTTTGACTAGATAGATTAATTGACCAAATTGATTAAATGACCAAATTGAGTGACTAATATGACCAATTGACAAGATTGATTGACCATTGTTGATTATGTCTAGTTCTAGGAAAGATATATCCTGTATAAGGAAAAATTAACTAACTAATCGATTGATTTGATTGAATGACCAAGATTGATTGACCAATGTTGATTATGCCTAGTTTTAGGAAGGGAACATCATCTTTAAGGCAAATGATAAGATTGACTAAGTTGACCAATGTCCCAATTCAGGAAGGACACATCCTAAATAGGACAAGATGATAAGACCAATGACTTGATAAGCATTGATGATTAGGCAATTAACCGATTTGGATTGAAGACTTGTTGGATAGTTGATTTGTTGATTCGAGATTTGCTTTAGATGCTTGATTTCTTGAAGACAAGAGACACGAATAGACTCGACAAACCCTAAAGGACTGACCTAGGGCCTTGGGGGCTCATCAATTGATGGCCTTGCCTACATTATACATGTAGAGACCTCATAGTTTGATTGACGCTGACCAAAATTGATAGGACTCAAAAAAAACCCTAGGGGAGAGACCTAATGCCTTGGGGGCTCATCAAAAGATGTTCTTTCCTATGTATCAATGTGTAAAGACAACATAGTTCAATCATACTTAGACTAGAACCAACTAACTCTGAATATGACTTTATTTTTTGGAATTTTGATGTTTTTTATTTTTTTAGATTTTTATGTTTTAAGATTTTTTTTGGATTTTGATGTTTTATGAGTTGATACCATGTGTAGGATCCATGAAGATGTAGGTCAAGGAATTCCCCCTAGTTAGGTATAAGACAAACTTATTATGCACAAGGGGATCAATGGATGTAAAGGATGGTCATGAAGGGCAAAAGACATTAAATTTCAATGGTTCTCAAGCCATGGGAAGGATGAAAAATCTTTATTATGGATGGATGATATGTGTGAAAGGATGGAAAAAAGGTTGGAAAACCAGGTAGAGTGATATTAGACGAAGGAGCATAGAATGACAACACACGGTGCCTGTTTGCTAGGTTTTCACCATAGTACTTATCCAAAGCGCCACCAACATGGTTTTCACTTTTGGACGAATTATTTCTCTTCTTTTTTTTTCCATTTTAAAAAAAAAAAAATTATTGTCATGACCAAGATGCATGTTTGCCAAGTTTTCATCAGGGTGACTATTTTTTTGAGTTTTTGATATTTTTGTATTTTTATTTTACTTTTTTGAAAGGGATACTCTAAAGGCTAGGTGTAATATTTGCAAAGATGCATGTTGTTGATGGGATCAGGAAATTGATCACCTTCAAGAGTAGACAATTGATAAGCCTTGGATCCATATGTTGCTATGATGATGTAGGGGCCCAACCAATTGGGCTCAAACTTTTTGAGCTTTTCTCGATCCCCCTGATTCTTAGGATTTTCTTTTAGAATGAATTCACCAATGTCAAAGTATCTAGGTTAGACCTTCTTATTATAGTTGCATTAAAGATGGTTTTGATATGCCTGCAAATGTGTTAAGGCATTATGTCTTTTCTCATCTAGTAACTCAAGCTCATGCAAACAGGCTATACAGTACTTGTTGATGGTCAAAAATAACACAACATTAAAATAGAATATTGCTACTCTACTTCTCCTAAAAAAGATTAATATAAACTACCCATCTTCCAAGGTCTCTGTAGTTGGTTCTCAACTGTGTTGTTGTTGTTCAGTGACCTATGCAACTGTAATGTTCAATGGTCTTGTTGGGAAAGGATAAAAACTATGTAATACAAATTAATCTAACATTTGGGGGGGTCTAAATAAATAGCAAAAGATAGAACAGAGCTCAGGACAACAAAGCATAAACGTAGATTTCCTTTAATTTAGACATATAAACTTCATAATGAGCATTTCCTTAAACAACTAAAACCATTAAATGAAACAATCCATAGAGTAATCCATACCATTTCATTCATTCACATTGCAAATTCAAGACGTATAACCATTCATCATCACTTTTTTTTTAAACTTCATTTTTCAAACAAGAACATATCACTAGCTCATTACTAGAATTCATAGATCAATAAACATAAAGAGATCTCATTCACGGATAACTCAATGAAATAGTCTCACATTCAGAATCTTCTATTGATTTTCATCAAATAAGAGACATTTATGCACAGCAAAACTCACTAGCATACGAGTGACTATTGTTCCTCAACATTACCATTAAATTAATAAACTTCTGAACATAACATAAACTATATTAAAACTTGTAAAAATGCTTGAGTATCTTTGCATAAACTATGAAAAAACTTCTAAAAGTTGTAAAACTATCCTAGATCTCTCTTTAGGTAGCCAATCTTAACTTCAATTAGCCGACCTTTACAAAATGGAGAGAAATTCTACATATAGGCAATTTTGCACTAATTCCTCTCATCAAAAATTAAAATCCACAATTCGGGACTCCAGATCCACAAATGTAGGGACACTCAGATGACTCCAGTGTTTGTCTCTACTACAATTTTTGAAGTTGAACAAGTGTTCCAACTGCTCCTTCAATCAAAATCTAGACTTCTAGTTATCACTTATATCCCTGCCAATGACTACGAGTTATCTCTAGTCTTACCATTGTTGCTGCCCAATCATTCCTTTACTCAAAATCAGCCCAAAAAGATATTTCTATTCAAAAGTCAATAAAAATAATTAAATTTCCTTATCACCCTCATGTTGGACTCCACGGTATTCATCATAGTTAGCAAGAATTTGTTTCACTGTATCATCATCTGGTCCATCTACCTAGTCAACCTTGAACTCTGACTCTTCAAACTTCTTCTCAGTCCTTGGTTTCCCAGTGCAAGTCACCTCTAAGTTCCAGCAATTTTTCCATGAGTGGTGACTCATCAGTATCTCCTTTTGTCAGCATTCCATTCAGCCGTTCTTCCCATGCATCCTTTATATCTCCCAAGGATTCAAGTCTCTGGTCTGGAGGCAAGGCTTTATCAATAAATACTGAAATGAGTTCTTCAAATACACCTGTGTGCTCAAACATCTCAGAAACATTATTAAGCATGATTATCCTGTGCTCAATTAGAATCTCTAACTTAAAAGAAGATATATGAATTTCCTTTGCAATATATCTAGAATCCTCCTCACCCAGAATCTAAGACTGTCAGCTCTTAGTCATTTTATTAATTGCTATAATATTTCCCAAGTATTCTCTAAGCTTTTCCTCTTCTTCCCACCATTTCTTCATGGTTGCCTTTATGGCCTTGACAAATCTCAGCCCCTTGTAATAATACTCAAAACCTTCATCAAATAACTTGATCATATCAGATTTCAAGGTATTAAGCCAGTTCTCAACTCATGCGGCTTTCTTCTTCATTTCAGTCAAGCCATCTACTTCTTTTCTACTCATTAGAACAAGAATCTCAGATGGTGTAGGCTGCTCAGGCGTAGATGACATCAACTCCTTCAAGAAATCTTTCATTTTCATAACTTGAGCCTTAAGCTCATCTTTGACCTACTTGTCCTTGATTAGTCTAGACTTGGTAGTAGTAGCAACAATGTCAATCAAATTAATCTGTTGATTTCTAGTATGCTTTCCTAGATTAACAGTACTTGTCTGATAATCCTCAGGCAATAATTTTTTATCATCCTTGTTAGTAGTTTGTGTGGAAATTTCAACTACCATATCTCCTTCATCTATGAGTCTGGTTGAATGCACTGCACGAGCCTTCTTCTCTGTCTTTACATTGTCAATTTCCACCCTCATGTCATCCCAGGTTACTGGTTGGGCTTGTACCTGTTGTCTCTTCTCTGGGTTCAATTTCAACCAAGTGGGAGTAATTGGTTGAATGCTCACTTGTTGAACATTCAGAGGTGTAGTAGATGGAGCTGTAGAAGAAATAAATCCAATTGTTTGTTGAAAAGCAAACTTTCAAAGTTATTGTTTTTTTTTGCAGTCTTTCTTCCTCCCTCTCATTTTCAGCTTTCATCTCTTCTATCCTCCTCATTTCCTCCTCCCTCTTGGCAGCTTCTTCTTCATCTTTTAACCTTTTTTTCTCTAGTTCCTTAGCCCAAAGATCCTCTTCTGCAGCCTCTTCTTGTGCAGCTTTTCTATCCAATTCCAAGGCCTCATCCTCTGCTTCTTTTGTGCTTCAACTTTTTCCACTTCTCGAGCTAATTCTTCAACTTTTATTTTATGTTCTACTTCCTAGGTAGCTTGTTCATCAGCTAACTTCTTAGCAACTTTCATGAGCTCTTGCCTTTCCTTCTCTATCAACACATCTTCTAGTTCCATTTTTTCACTGTGTAAGTTGCCAACTTAAAATCCAGCTCTTTCTTCCCCTGATTCTTCTTCAGCCTTATCCAAATACTCCTCCCATTTAGGTGCTTCTCTTTCTTGCTATGGAGTTCTCTCAAAATCCAAGGAGATATCTTGAATGTTTACCTCAACATGTCCTTCGATGATTGGTGCTCCCAAAGTTGATGGCACAGTAGGAACACTTTCCTCAACTTGTGGGGAAACAACAACTTGCTTCTCTATAGCAATCTCCTCACCGGGATGAACAACGGCCAAAGGTACAGTAGTAAAACCCGAAGTTACACTTGTAGCAACCACCTTATAGGTAACCATTGCTTTATGCAAAGCATCATCAAGCTTCTTTAAGGAAATTTCCTCTTCTGTTTGTGGAGGCTCTTCAGTAACTGATCCATCGTTGCAACACCTTTCTTTAATCTTTTGTAGTACTTGGTCTTTGCAGATGAAGTGGGTTCACTACTTGGACCTCTCTTCTTTGTCACTCTACTCCTTGGTTGTTTTAACCGAAGTTCTATCCACTTCAAACTCCTATTTACCACTACTCGATACACTTTCCCAATTTTGGTCTCTTATTTCTCTACCCAATTGATAGGTTGCAAGGCTTGTGTAGCTACTTGATCAATATCATATCGGGGATCAAGAGTGATCCCATCATCTGAAGTGTCATCAGGTATATCAGTTTTAATGTCAAAATCCCTCATCTGGTGGATCATTAACCTCTCATAGCTTCTTTTTCTTACCTCAAACTAATCCTGGAGGTTTTCCCAAAAATCATTAAGAAGAGGAACATGATGAGTAAAGTGAGTAGGATTAAGTACATGCATCTTATTCTTAGGATCAAAATTATTCCTAGAAGTATGTTATTGGAAGTTTAAAGACTGAAATTCCTCAGTTCTTGTTTCTGCCATGACTGATGAAGAACAAGAATAAAATCCCAATTATAAGGGAAAAGCATGTGCAACAGTCCTGTGTTGGGAAGAGAAAACTGCATTCACCTATGCAACTTGCCTAGAAAATTCCATCAAAACCAACCTATTGCCACAACATCTTGGCAATTTAAACAGATGACCATCAAAACCAAATAATCTAAAATATGTTGACCTGGGGTATTGAATGAACCAACACCCCCATTCCTAAATGAATGTCATGGCTTCCTAGGACAATCTAAAACCTATGTCCCCTCTGAGCTGATTTATGACCACATATAGAAAAGCATCATTTACCCTTTTGAAATGCTTTTATGATTCCTTGAGTTCCAACTGGTCATAGTGTTCCCAGACCTTCTTTTGATCTGTGCCTACTTCCATTGAACCTACAGTAGTCAACCCAGGAAACATTCCAATTCTTATTGCACAATAGATAACATAAGAAGACATGTAGAATGTCTTGGTCTGAGCTACTTGAAGAAGTTGGGCATGAATATTATCTAAGATGATTTTCCCCCGATCCAAGTGTTGCTTTCCATGAAGTATCAACTATATGAATGGAAACATTCATAGTTCAAAGACACGAGAATTTTCCTTTCCAAATGCCTTGGCCAATAATGTAATAATATATCCAATGTTCTCATAAAAATATGACCTTTTTGGGTTATCAGGCACTTTCTTTGCTAACTTCTCTTCCTTCTTCAGCCATTGTCTGTTAATGACCTGTTTATTTCCCTCCACATATCTATTCCATAGCTCAAGTGCCTTAGCCTCAGTCATCATATTCACATCAAGGTAGGGAGGGAGGTCAAAGACAATTTTGATCATGACAGGAGTTAGATCAATAATCACATTGCCTTGGGCATCAGTGCATTGTCTCTGAGTGGGATTATATGCCTATGTAGCTGTTAAGATGAATTCAGGGAATTGTACAGCAACAGGGAAGCAAGCTACATGGGCCAATCCTGACTCTACAATTCCTTTTTCTCTTAGAGTAGCATCCTCTGAAAATGTATCTTTGATGAGTTGATCCAAATCCATATGTCCCACCAATGTGTCAGTTATTCTGAAGACTTCAAAGTCAAATTTGGATGGGGTTGGATTCCCTTGATACTTGTATTTCATTGTGTAGGGGAGTTGTTTTGGCTTCACTCTTTTGGCTCTGGCCTTCCTTGATGATCCTTCAGACATTCCCTCAGTAGGTATTTCTTCCTTGGAGTCAAACATTGGTTGAATATCCTACATTACTAACCATCATTAGATACACAAAAGGAATATGTAAATAATGTCATAACACATGTTTTCATAATAAATCAGCATCAATGTTAGAAAGAATTCAGTTCAATCAGTTAATTTGATCATTCTTGGGCTTTTATTTCAAAACATCATTAAAAACTTAGCCATTTTCATGTACAAACAGAGTTTTGTCAGGAGTCGGGACCGGATCGTGACCAGGCACCAGACACATGTTCAAGAAGTTCAGTATCATTCTTTAGTCCAACCCCACAGTATTCAAGAATTGAGACCTGGCTCAGGACATGGATCGGCACCAGACATATGATAGAAAATAAGTTTAAGTACTGACCCACAATCCAATCCCGCAGTATAATCGGGAATCGAGACCGTGTCATCGTTCGAAACCAGACCAATGTTGAAAAAGTTTAGTCTCATCTCAAAGCCCGACCCCGTAGTATTCAGGAATTAGGACCGGGTCATGGGTCGTTATTAGACACTTGAATAATTGATATCAATCAAGTTGGGTATCAATGCATGGTCCAACCCCACAATGTAACTTGGAGTCAAGACCAAGTCGTGATGTGACACCAGACATATCAAGAATGAGAAAGGGATAAGTCAATTCCCAAGTTTTGAGCCCAGTAAGATATTTGGTATCGAGACTGGGTCATTGTCATGTCTTGTCCCATAATGTATAGTGGGAATGCAGTAAGCTCAAGTTCTAATCCTGATTATACTGTGAGAATCGGGATCGAGGCATTGTTAGGTCCATGTACCAATTGGAAAGGTAAAGGTTCGATCTTGAAACAACTCCCAACCCTAGTGGTAAATGCGGGGGGTCAGGAACGGGACTTTGGTGAACACTTATTTAAATGAATTTAAACCAAATTTATGGTATCGGTCCATGCCCCAATCCCGATAGCAATGTGGGGATCGGGCAAGTGAAAGAACTAATATCCATGAGTATACAAACCTAAGTGTTAGCTTGATTCCCGACCCTGACAACGATGTGAGATCGAGACATGTGAAGGTGATGGATAGCGAAGGAAACATCAAATATGACAGCTTCTAAGTATATTCCTTTGAGACCGGGTTGTGTTGTGGATCAAAACTTTGTTTTCAAATAGTTGGGAATTCAAATTTGACAATCTAAAGCAGTTCAACTATATGCAAAGCAAAAACCCTAAGAGACTAGGGCACAGTGAGATGTACAATCCTGCGACCAACAAACATGATGATGACAAAAAAATGCAAAACAACGCACGACAAACCCAAAAATGGATTTGAATGTGAAGGAAGAATGCACCAAATAGTGCAGACGAAAAGCATAGAGAAACAAACGAAACCGAGCAAGGAAAACAAATGAAACAAGAAAAAGAAAACAACCAAAAGGCAGGAAAGAACAAGAAACCAGATGGCAAACAGAAACAAGAACACCTACCTTCAAACACACCAAAGAATTCTGACAGCATGTTGATGAAATTGTGGAAAAAATTTAAAAACCCTAGCTCCTTCGTCACTCTCATTCTTGTCTCAAAACTTCTTAGTCGCAAAATGGACAAAAATCAAGGAGTAGCAGGACTTATACATGTTCACGTGTCCGAGCAGTTATGGCATTAATGGCGGGTTGGTTAGATCTTGGGAATCATGTAGATTCATAAATACCAAGCACGATAAAGAAGGTAAGTGGAAGCCAAGGTTGGGACATAGACCAAGACCAAACCCCCATTAGGTGCAAGGTTCAGTCGAAAGCCTGTGACTCGATCCTGATGAACAAATGAAACAACACGGGAACCGGGATCAGGACCTCAGAGGGGAGCGAGAACTTTCAAGGGTTCAAAGTCCAGTCACAGCACAAGGTTTGATCCCGCAAAAGAGAAAAACAAAAACTAGGATCGGGGCAAGCAAAACAAAAACTGGGATCGGGGCAAGGGAAAGAACCGAAACCTTGACGAGTTCAAAATTCAAGTCACATTTCGAGACCCGATCCTGCAAAACAAAGACATGAAAAAGAGATCGAACCTTCAGATCAAGTCAGAAACAGGTCAAGAACTTGAAAATTTCTTAGTTTTGTTTCCGGCCTAAAACCTGACCCCGACAAGAACAAAACACACAAGGCAAAGAGGAAACCAAGACCGGGACATGGACCGAAACTAGCACCTCACAAAAATGTAACAAGTATTAGTGTCGATACGTGACCCGAACCCGAAAAAGTGCATAAAAAGAACAAGGTGAAAGATGGGGGCCAAGAGCGGGGCACGAACAAGAACTTAAACCTTCAAAAGGAACAAGTGCATGTTTTGGCCCACGACCCAAGCCCACAAAACAAAAGAACGAAGGACTTAGGAGGAAAAAGAACAACTCCTAAGACCCAAGCAAGAACACCAAGGACAAACAAACACAAGGGGGACCCATTTTGACCAAAAAAAAAATGGGGTGGTTATGCAAGGTATAACAATTGGCGACTCAGCTGGGAAAATGGTTTACCCATTTTCAAGATACTGAAGAATTCAGTCACCCAGAACCTCTGGTTCATGTACATTTTTAACTTGAGTATGATCGATCATGGCAAACAAGGTTGAGTTGGAATCTCAAATGTAAATCTACAATAACCACATCGAATTTGAGTGTGTGCATGTAAGCTGTATCTATTTCCCTGAAGGTTCTTCCTATCCCTGAATAATTGTATTAAAGATTTAGGCTACATGAGTTGAATCCTTCTGACTATTGTGCAATGACATCCTGGGTATTGCTCTGCTGCCAGACAGGCTTCCATAGCCTCGATGGAGATGCCTCTAGTTCTCTCAAAGCATTACTCTACTGCTAGCCAGGCATCCATAGCCCCAGTAGAGATACTTGAATTACCCTTCTCATATTGAGTTTTTTCCATCATATAACGGTTCTCTTTTCTTTTCTTTTGTATAGGCTTGCTTGAATAATTTTTTTTATCTCTCCTTCAATACTCAAATGTATCATCCTAAAATTTGGGTTGAGAACTACAATGGACCTCATGATAGTGTCAAGACTCAGATTTTTCACCTAAATCTAGAACACAATTACCCTGAGACAAATAGGCCTTCATGTAAAGAGATGTTTTTGTCTATTCCATGACAAATCTAGCCGTGGTTTATGAGATTACTTACAATATACCTATTTGTTCTTAACATTTCATATTGTCATTAAAAAGAGCACAAGACACAGGGTCTGAAATGAGAAATTTCCACAGACATACCTAAAAATACCTAAACCAACTTCTCTCCTAGTACCTTTAGCATACAGTGAATAAACACTCCAAATTTTGAAAATAGAGCCAAAACGAAAGTCACCCCAAAACAAAAGAATAGACACACAAACCAAAATAGCAAAACAAAATGAACAAACAAACAAACGAGCCAGCTAATTACATATATACAACCAAACATAACATCAAACCTTCATGGGTTGAAATAGTGTTTGAGAAACTGCCCATTGACAGGCAATGGAACAGGCTCTCCCGTTAATGTGCTCAATCGAAAGGCATTTTCGTCGAGCATCTCGGCAATTTGATACAAACCCAACTAGAGTCAATCAAACTTTTGATGGTCCCCTTTCTTTTCCCTGGCTTTATCCCACAGTAGTATAAGGTCCGATATTCTAAAAGCTTTGATTTTTTCTCTCTTGTCAAACCAACATTTGACAATAGCTTGATGTTTAGAAAACTATTGTAAAACAACATCTCTTTGTTCTTCCAAATTCAATAAACTGGATAGTCTAACTTCTATCCTATTATCATTTGAGTAGAATTCTTGCATAAACCTAAGAACAAGTATCTATAGCTAGATAGGAAAGACTGGGTCTTGGCCATAGACTAACTTGAATGGCGAGTTTCCTAAGGTGGCCTTGATACGAGTTCTATCTACCCATAAGGAAAATTTGAGTTGAGTATGCCAATCCCTAGGATTACTTTCTAACAGCTTCTTAATTACTTCCAACAGATTTTTGTTCGTAGACTTAGCTACTTCGTTCCCCTGTGGGTAGTAATTGGAAGAATATTTTAACATAATTTTATGCTTGTATTCCCATTGAATAAATTCTGCAGAAGAGAAAGCAGGGCCATTGTCACATACCAAGGCAAACGGTACTCCAAACCTACTAATGATGCATTCGTTAAGGAATTTGATGACAACCTCGGTGGTGTTGTTCTTACAAGGTTGAGCTTCAATCCAATGTGTACAGTAATCAGTTGCCGTCAAAATAAATTTATGACCTACAAAAGAATTGGAGTTAATCACATTAACAAAGTCTAATGCCCATTGGGAAAATGGTCTTACCTCGTATACTGGCTATAGGGGCATTACCGAATTGTGTTCCCTGGATGTGGAAGTCTAACATGTCTAACATGTCCTCGCGTGTTGGTGGGTATCATGGAACACATGGGTCCATTAGTAACCTGATCTCAGAATTTGATATGCCATGGAATCAGCAAAACCATGTCCAGTACCATGTCTGCCATGAAATTCCGTTATGGGTTGTTTCGCTTGTTGTTGATCAAGGAAGAGTAGATAGACGCCCTCAAAATTTCTTTGGTATAATTCTCCCCCTTTGAGCATGTAGTGGGAACTCTTCAGCCTAAGTTCTCTCCTCTGAGTGGCGTTCATTCCATCTATACATTTGTTATTTAGCAACAAAAAAATCAAATCAGCATACCAAGGATCGCCTATAAATGATTGTACTATATACTGTTGATGGGTAATCTTAGCATCAATGTCTGTCATTGCCTTGGATAAGCCTTGTCCTCAAACTAACTTCATCAGATGGATTTTAAGGTCAAATTCTTGTAAGATTTCCTTCCACTTTCCTTGTCTCTCCCTCAGTTCACTCTACATAAGAAGGGACTTTACAGCAGGGTCAGGAACTATCGCAATAATTTGACTGCAGAGGATATAATGTCAAAACTTCCTGACAACTCGCACCAGTGCAAAATCCTATTTCTCGAAAGGTGGATATCTAACTTCAACATTCTTGAACAGATAACTCATAAAAGCAATCGTACTTTCATCCCTTTCACCTTTTCATTGTGTCAAAACAGTAGCACAAGAATGGTCAGATGCAAAAGAATATATATAAAAAGGCTTCAAATAATCAGGGCTAGTTAAAACTAGTGCCTCTAAGATAGACTGTTTAATCTACAAAAAATGCAGATTTAGCCTCATTGCTCCACTCGATCTTAGCATCTTTCTTCATCATTTCATTGAGGGGTTTGACTATCTCCGCAAACCCAGTTATGAATTTTTGCACAAAGTTTATCTTTATGAAAAAGGACCTCATCTCCTTTTTGCTACCAGGCATGGTCAATTTTAGAATGGATTCCACTTTGTCTGGGACAATTGAAATTCCTTTCTTTGATATTATGTGGCCTAGTAATTTTCCTTTTGAAACTCTAAACACATACTTTTTCGGATTAAGGGAGACTCCATAACTTATGTACTTTTGAAGGACCTTTGACAGATCTGCAGCATGGTTCTCTCTATTCTTTGAAAACATAGTCAAATCATCCATATATATAATAATACACTTACCTACCAAATCCTTGAATGCCACATCCATTGCTCACTGAAAGGTGGCTCCAACATTGATAAGACCAAATGGCATCCTCTAATAAGCAAATTTCCCCCACTTGGTAGTGAAGGCAGTCTTCATCTTATCCTCGTAGTTGACCATTACTTGATTATATCCTGAATATCCATCCAGGAATGACATCATTTGCAAACCATTTACTGTGTAGCACCTCATCCAGGGAAGGGAGAGGATAATTGTCCTTCTCTAAAGCTTTGTTAAGGTTTCTAAAATCAATGCATAACCTGATCTCTCCACTCTTTTTATGCACAAGACCCAGATTGGTGACCCAAGTGGAATGCCTTACTGGAAAGATTACCCTTGTTGACAGCAACTTCTATACTTCCTTCTAAATTAAGGGCTCAGTCATGGAATTTACTGGGCGTTGCTTTTGGCGAAAAGGCTTTGCCTCTAGTTTTAAAGGGATAGTATGTGTTATTACCAAAGTATCGAAGGTTTTCAAGTCTTTGTACCCCCAAGCAATCGTTGCTATATCTTCTTTCAATGATGTCAGGATTTTATCCCGAATATGTTTGGGGCAGATTTTACCAATAAATACATTATTCTCAGAGCCTAAATTTTCCAAGTTGACTGACTCGTACTTCCCTCCATCAATATCAGTAGGCAATTTTTCACGGGCTCAAGGATCATAGTCGAAGATCCTCTCTAGCACTACCATTCCCTTAGGAATGTTGTTCATTTTCAAGTTCATTATCCCTTTTTCATCACATGTTTCTAGATCCCACTCTCCCTGATCTATGTCTAATTCATCGATAATTTGTCCTTCAAAGACGTCTGAGCTTGCCAAGAAGGCCAATATATGTTGGTCATCATCAATGACCTAGAAATTCCTGACATTGTCGAGAATGGTTGGGATTGGGACTAACTCCACTGAAAATATTTTCATCTTAGAATCTTGCGTAGGTTCTAAGGTACTAGCAGCAACAGCAAGTGCATCTGCAATTTGATTATCTTCTTTGGGAATCAATTTGATCTCGAAGGCATCAAAGTCTTCTATCAAATTTCATATTATGTTCTTGTATGCAGCCAACCTCTTGTTATGGCATGTGTATTGACTATGAACATGCTTGACAATGACTTCAAAATCTCCCATGACTATTAGAGCTATAACCTTTTTCTAATGCGCAAACATTAGTCCTCTAGCTAGCACTTCATATTCTTCCACATTATTGGTACAACCGAACTGCAACCTGTAAGAAGCAAAGTATGTTCTCCCTTTTAGGTTTGTTAGCTCAACTCCAACTCCACTCCTTGATTTAGACTTGAAACCATTGAATTTGAGGATCCACAATTGATCCCGAGCTAGGGTTTCTTTCTTAGGGTGAGCCAAAGGTAATTTTTTGTAAGATATAGGTGGTGGCTCGGATTGGTTTAGGACTTCTAGACATGGAGAGTCGTTTGAACAACGATCATCAGAAATTTCACTAAGATTTAGGACCTGTGCGGACACTTCTTCCTGAATCTGATCTTGATCAATGAGTTTACAATTGGTTATTGGTTCCAATAACCCCTTTGGAATTGGAAGATTGGTAGGGGTGGGTGTATCAGAAAGTTCCTAAGATTCTATAGTCTCATTTCCCAAGGCAAAACATGAAACCTGAGTCTGTCCAATTGGGGAAAAGATTTCTTCCTGTGTACTATTGGTTCATGTCAAAATAGTGGAATCTCTAGCCTCAAAGGAAAACAGATTCGGGGATGTTTCAGGTTGGCACTCATAGGTTTCTACTAACTAACAGACATGGTTCAGGATGTTTACACAAGGTTTACATGTTAATTCAGAATGACTCTGGTAATGAATTCTACACCAGTTAGGGAGTAGCAAACTCCATAGATCAACCTCTTCTCCCAGAACCAGCCTATCCTATCACAACTTTCTAATTAAAACCTATTGGTTGATGGTGGTCATTGGGTCATTGTGCTCTAAAGGTTGTAGGCTATCAGGATTGAACATTGAAAAGATCATGATTTCCTCTCTTTTATATACTCCTATCTCAGTTTCAAAATAGGCTACCTCGTTAGGACAGTTGTACTTAGTGATCATATGTTTGAGATGAGGCTCACTTTCAAACCTAATTTGTGTTGCTACCCTTTCCATGGTAGCCACATGTGTGAAAATTCTAAGGATAACTAACCCCCAATGATTTTCATTAGGTCTCGGCTTAGAAGCATGCCATATGTCTTGGGGATATCAACTACCTAGATATCCATATAGGTCTGGATCAGTGGTTCTAATCCAATTTGTACATGAATGTTTTTTAGTTCCCCCACCACATTAACCTCAGTTTTGTCTAACTGTATCACTTTATTATGAGTTTGAACTGGATTTAAACCTAACTTTTTACAAATGGAAAAGGGAATGAAATTACTTGATGCTCTAGAATCCAAGAGGCAAATATGCAAATTCTTTCCAAAGATTCTCAAGCTTAGAAGGAATGGTTGGGTCCTTGGCTTACCTTTGTATAGGGTCACATTCATTTCATTGGTTGGAGTCACCTTATTCTTTCCTTTTGACCGATCTGCTTCTTCTAAAGCTCTCAACACGATGTCGCATTGGACAGGGCACCACTTCAGGATGTCAAAGAATGACAGCAAGTTCTTTTGTTTCTGCATCTCTAAAATAAAATCAAATTCCATGTCATTTTTCATCTAATATTTAGGAACAAAAGATGAGTTACCTTTATTTTGAAATTCAGGTGGGCCTTTTGTTGGAGATGGGTTATTGTCAGCATTCTGGTTGGGTGGAACTATAGTGTTTGGAGGAGAAAATGTGGTGAATGGACCTTTACTCTGATTCTTCAGGAAATGGCCCCCTTTAGATTGGAAGGCTTGAGCGTCATATACATCCTCCTCTAGCTCATTTTCCTCTTGTCTATGGAGAGGAGATCCTTCGTCAAAGAGTTCATAAGCCATGGCTATATCTGTGGATCCACCATTCTTGTTAGGAGCACCTTGTAATGGAGTGTCAACTTGTGCAATCTTAACCATCTTCTCCATCTCAAGACAGTTAACCTCAAAATGTATAGCAGTGTCATGCAGCCTACACCAATTTGTCATGAAATTAAGATTTGCAACATTTGCAATGTGTGGTTTATCCTCACCATCTTGATATTTATGAGGAACTCCCCCATTGTTTGGTCCAGTGTTCCATTGCCTATTATTATTGGATCTTTGGTTGTATCCCCTATTTTGGTTCTTGTAATTTTTATTGGGGGAATTCTAATTTTGAAAATTCTTTTGGTTTTGATTGGAATTCTTGTTGGAATAATTACCCTGATTGGAATACCCTCCCTAATTTTGGTAATTATAATTTTGATTTTGATTTTAAGGGGGATTGTACTTGAGTTGTGCCATCTCATTAGTCACCTAAGACAATTTTTTCTTAAGAGTCTCCAACTCTGTTGTTAGGTGAGCAGTACGTTCACTTTCTGTAATGGTTGCAGTTAATGTATGTGTCACAGGGTTGGACCCTCCAACATGATTATGGGAATTTTGAGCTTTCTGCAAGGAGATGGGAGTTGTGCCACTAAAGAATAATTTTTGAGATGGAGCATGTAGCTTGGCTAAAGGTCTGTATGCAAAGTGGGACATCCCTGAAACTGTATTAAATAGCGAGGTAGGATTAGGCACCTAGGAGTATCCTAAAGGAGGGAAAACCCCTCCTAGACCTCCTGACTGTGAACTAATCGGTTGTTGTAGTTTAATAGGTAAGTGGTATACCTTGGACAAAGAATCAATGTCATTTTTGAGGTATGTTCTTTGCAAAAATAGGCCAATCAAATGATCTATAGCCTTTAGGTAAGCTTGGATAGCGATGTTTTCAGCCACCAAGTACGGGTCATGTAACCTCCTGTACATCCTATGGAATCTGGTATTAAATAGGGGAAACGGTTCATGTGGCTCTTTCCTGATAGTGGCGAATTGATGATCTAAGATTATAGGATTAACATAAACCTGAAACTGGTTAATGAAGGCATCTTCTAAATTCGTCCAACTCAAGATTGATCTAGTGGGAAAATTAAGATACCAATTGTAAGCCATGTCTCCCAACAAATAAGGAAACAACCTACATGCAACATCATGGTGAGCAATTTGAGAATGGGTACAGGCATCTTTGAATGCCTGTATATGCACTTCAACACTTCCAGACTCCCCATGAGCATACCTGGGGAAAAATTTCTCTGGGTTCTTAGGTATTTCATGTATGCCACCAGGAATGACTCCTAGTGGTGAAGGATTATTGGAAAAGAA